>VZSV01000249.1:428882-444059 GCA_013398735.1 Nothocercus julius | reverse complement strand
GTACATCCATTCATTTTTGACCATTGATTTCTTAAGCACGTTCCCTTTATCTGAAACAAAGTGTTGTCTTTATTTAGTTCTAAAGCCCTCTAATGAGATCTTGCCAGCCATCTCATTAGAAAAGAGAGTGACTAAGTGGATGTCTAAATAAATCCATTTCTAGTAGGCCAGGTTCTTAATCTTTCAGTGTCATTTAGAGCAATGCTATATCAGCTTAACAGGACGTGGAATGTTAGGTAAATCTATAGCAGCACAAGTATGCAGTCTTCACAGTGGAGTTTCCTCATTGGTGTGGTTATAGATCCATCTCTGTGAATGCACCAAAGCAATATTCTAAACATTTTTTTTTGTGTGCATACAAGATAGGTCTAACAACTAAGACACCTTGCTCCAACCAAGTGCTGAACTTGTGCTTCAGTATAAATACATGCTTTTGTCAATATATGTGCTTTTGTGCTTTGATATATGAGATGAGTATCTCCAGCTTGGCGTTATTCTTTCTAATGCAAAGTTGAATTCAGTGAGTTAACTGTTCCTGGAATAGTAGATTATAATTCTGTAGTTTGCTTAAATACCTTTTCCTAGTCTTCACAGCAGAAACAATCTCTTGGTCTGTATTTATACAACACTTTGCCCAGCAGTGCTTTTCAGTTATGGTACCTACCAACTGTTGAGCTTTGGGTAATGTGTGTACTGTAGTTGAATATTCCTAACCACCTCCCTTAAATGGAGCAGGCAGAAATCTTTACCTTTCTTACCATGATAAAAGAGCATCCTTCTGCCAGCTTTGAGAACAGCTGAATAGGCAGGGTTTGGATCTACTATTCCTGACGTTTCTTTGAGTATGTCTGATAAAACAGCTTAGAAAAGAGGAGAAACAAAACTGACGCATCTTAGAAGTGTCTGTTTTCAGAAATCTTTAAGGAACAGTTTATTTTGAAGACTCAGAAGTTGGAGACATTAAAGAGAGAGCGCTTAAAGGAAGCGTGCTCCTTTAATGATAAAGGAGCAAAGCTCTCTTCCGGTTCTTTTTCTCTCTCAAACTCATTGTCTGTTGCTTCAGCCTCCTCTTCATCCGTTGTCTGCAGAAGAAACTAAAACAAAATGTGCACTGTAAAAAATGTGGTTACTAAAAATGGGTTTGAGTGGCTCTTCAAGACAAGTGACCAGGACCTAGCTGCCACCAGAGAAAAGCTTCCCACACAGCTCTGGAGCCTTCCCAAGCAGGGAAGAACAGTTTTATAACCTTTTCCTGACTCACTCATCCTGCTGCCAGTTGCTGCTAGCTGCGAAGTACCTTCTGTTTTGTGCAGGGTCAGAGGGAGAAGGGAGGTCTGTGCTTCTGAGATAAGGGAAAGGCAGACCTATCCCATTCAGAAGCTACATGCATTTAAGCTGAATTAAACAGAAAGTGGTTCAGCTATGGTTTTAATAATGGCACCCTGTCCAGGTAGCAGAGAATTTGGGCCTTGGGACTTCTCTTGGCTGTATATAACTTACTTTGGATTTTCTTTTCTTAGAACAATAGCTCCGTGAATGTGAAGACGGAAGTTCCTGGATCACTGATCACTCACCATATGTTATAGAGAGAGATGCTTGACAGAAGACAAGCGAGGAGAGGAACGTCTCAAGAGCTACAGGATGGTGAGCACTGAGGTCGCTGTTACGATGCAATGCGCAGATTGTCATAGCTGGTAACTTACCCTTGGTTTCCGGTAGCCTTTGCTCTCCAGGAATTCCTTAAATGCGTGCATCCCAGGAGACTGGGCAATATCCTAAGAGAATTTCCAAACCAGATTAATAGAAAGACTGTAGAATGAACCTTTTTTTGTTTGATTTTTAAAGTGTTCTTAGGAACCAAGCAAAGCAACAGTGCAGTAAAGGGACAAGGGAGGTGATTTTTAAGTCTCAAGGATATTAAAAATTCTGTTTCTAACTAATGCAAGATTTTAGTTTCTCATCATTTCTGATGTGGCTTTGTTTTGGAAGTTAGTGAACACTGAAGTGTTGTTGCAGCAGCATTGTTTATTCAGCAAATGCAGCTGCCATTGCAGAACCTTATTTTGAAAGGCTACATGTGACTTTGTGGACTTACCAGCCAACTGGCTGGGGCAAGAGCAGGAACCTCAAACCTGCCACCATCTCACATATCTAAACCAGAACAGGCTGCATATTTACTTTGGACAATTCTATAAACGACAACTATGCAGCCATGGCTGTTATTGGAAAGCCCTGGTCCAGGTTCATTCTATCTCTCAAATTAACTTTCTGGGTTTTACACTGTAAGCTGTGCCATCTAGTGTGGTGACAGGGAATCTCAGGTGTAATTTAAAACAAGAGCATAAGAAATGCCCTTTTGATTCAGTCCATCTACCCCACTGTTCTTGTTCCAACAGTGGCAATATGAGATGTTGTTTCAGGAGCGTTCCTGAGTCTTTCCAGTTTCCATTGTCTGATATCCCAGTGTTTTCAATTACCGTATTAAGGATATTGGAGTGCACTGCTCTTAACCCTTATGTGAATGCAGTGCTTCCTCTGGTTTTATTTTTGTAAAGGAGCAAAATGACAACATGAACAAGTAGAGAAAAAAATCACTAGTTAAGCAGCCCTGTTACCCCCTTTGGCTGTACAACTGGGTTCTCTGCAATTCCACAGACAATTCGGGAAAAAGATTTGCTTGCGGCCGTTTGCAGGGAGTTCTTCCTGGGCAAAAAGGCAGCACGTAAGAAAGCCCAGTGGAGCTTTTAAGCAGCAGCCCTCATATGAAGGGGTAGGACAACAGCTCTTAGGTACCAGAGGCAGGTAGCAGGTTTCGAGGAGCGAGAGCTACCTGTATTTGCATTTTGCCAGGCCTTAAGCTGTGGCTTTTTGGTGTCAAAAGGTGAAAAAACAGCCATTGCCACTGGTAAGGTGAAGAGTATGAGGCCTGTTTCCTGTCAGCATTGCACATGGTGCTCAGTAACATTCCTCTAGAATGCTTTGTGTAGTCTTTGACTCAGCTGAACTCAGTGTCCATGATTTCACAGTGTTTATGGTACCTTTGTGATGCATGGTGCCATGACACCCTTAACACCATTGTCCGTTTCTTGTGGATCCATTAAAAATTCACCCACTTTTTGTTTTTTCCATGTTTTAGGGTCAAGGTACCAGGCTCCATATCTGATCTTCTCAAATTTGCGCTGGCTTGGTTCCTAAAAAGTAATAGAATAATGAGCTGTAACTCTCTTACCATGTTGCATATTGATCAAACAGATGCTAAGTACTAATGGTGTATAAGCATACCTTGGTATATACACTTGCAAGTAGCATTATACTGAAGTGTAAACACGTTCATCACCATTTATTCTTCCAACGTAAAGAATATTACACAAAAGACCCCTCTCTTGTCTATTTTTCATCTTGAGTTTTCTACCCCACCCTTTTGCCAGTGAATGCTTTCTTCTTTGCGTTCCAAGGGGTAGACTTGCAAGATTGCTCTGTAGTAAAAGAGGATCCACAGCAGAGTGGAGGAAGGCAAGCAGGGGATGGATTTAGAAGGGAGAAGCACAGGTGGATTTGTGCAAATGCATGAAATAAGGTGGTTTGTTTATCTCGTTGTCTCTGATGTGCCCAAAGGCAGAGCTAAGAAGAGATAGGAGAAGAAACAGCAGCAACAACAGTAGCTCACAAGGCTAGTATCTTGCCCTAGAAGAAATTTGTCAGGATAAAAATCTCAAATTCAGACTCAGGCCACACTGGGAACTAAATAACCTTTCTTTCACTATGAGGATTTTCCTCCCATTTACTTCAAGTGGTGACTTGTCACTGTTTTGCATTATATGCTCACATAACCAGCCAGCAAACTATTCACATACCTTGAACATGCCTCATGCTCCTGGAAGAAAAAGTAGCCCTGACCATCCTTCTCTACCATCTTTTTCCCCCTGTAATAGTACTGCAAGTATCTTCATCCTCTCCTGCGTGCTGTATTTCCTGGTGGCCGGCAGGTGGCATGTAAGTAGTATTTATGATAATAAAAGCTCATTTCTGCTTCTGCTCAGTGAAGGGATTGTTTCTGTCTGTTACTTTTAGAAAGCTTTTGAATAGCAGTGTTTATCATGCCTTTTGGACCCGATTTCTGACCAAGAAGCTATTTTCTACAATAACATACTGGAAAAGGTAGGGAGAGCTCAGAAACTAAACTAGGGCAATTAAAACTGGTTGTAGTGCCATCCTCCTAAGTAGCCTTCAAAGTGGCCTACACCAGATCCAGGGCTGCTTTACACTGTTGGTCCTTAAAAGATGGAAGGGAGCCAGTTTCTCATAATGAAGCATCCTGTGTGTCTAGATGGCTTAGAGTGATGGTGGAAAAGTAAGCACCACCAAAGCCTTTTCTTTTGCTCAAGGTATCAAAGGCAAAACGGACCTCAACGGTCTGGGGTTAGGGCTGTAGTCTGCGGCCTACGTGTGGTACATTAATGTATTTATTAAAAAAAGAAAGAATGAAAGATCGCCTAGATAGCAGCTGTGTTTCTGCTTATGAGCAGGTAGACTTGGGAGCTAGTTCCCAGCTAGTGCCACTTAGAAATCAAAGGTTTTTAAGTCTAATAGTAAGATAAAAATTTGGGAAAATAATAAAGATTATTTCTATCTTGAGGGCTTTCTTTACAGATACACACACAAAAAAAAAAAAAAAAAAAAAAAAAAAAAAAAAATCCAAGAGAGCCTAAGTATTCTCTTCAAAAGGTTTGTCAACTTACAATCAAGAAACACTGATCTATTTTACCTCTCTGCCCTAAGGCAACATTAACCTACTGATTATTTCTAACTTGACTCTGCAAGCAGGATGATTCACAGCCTCAAGAACCATGTATTTCGTTACTTAACTGTCCTTTCTGTTAGAAAACTCTTGCTAGTTTTATAACTACGTCTCTCTGCTCCCTTTTAGATCAGTGTTTCTACCCTATCCCTAAGACATGTGTTCAGCAAAGTATTCCCAATCTCTTTGTATCACCCTGCTACTTATTGGAACTTCCTGTTTGTGTTCCGAGTTATCTCTTATCTACATCAGGTACCTCAGCTGGCAACATCTTTGCATGTTGGTCATGGTATGTGGTCCTTCCTTTAACTCTTCCCATTTTCTTTTGAACTTGTTCACAATTTTCTTGAAGAATAGCTACCAAAGCTGGACACAGACATTACCCCCCAGAGGTCTTAATCTAGCTGAGCAAGCAGAGCATTATCTCCTATTGCTCTCTGGTCTCACGATAGGATGCTTTTTTCACAACCAGGATGCTGCTGGCACAATCTACTAAAATCCTCATATTCCTTCCTGCTGGTCTCCTGTCTAGCCACTTGTTCCTCATTCTGTGTTTGTGCAACTGAAAATTCATGCTTGGGAGAAGTTATTTGCATTTGGCCCTAGTTTTTGTTTTTGCACGTTGTTGTTTTTGCTTTGTTTTTTTGGTGTAGTATGTCAGGATTATACTGTATCCATCTGAATCCCTGCAACATCCTTGTAGTTTCTAGATTAGTTTAGATTAGTTTCATCCATAAGCTTAAGAGATTCTTTGGAGCTACAAGTTTTTCCCACAGTATAATGCATTTCACCTTCACTTCTGCCTTGAAATCAATTCTCCATTCTCGTTTTCCTAACTGGCATGATTGCACTTCATCAGCCATTTCATTGTTGATGCTTTTTATCTCCAACAGATCGTCCTCTTAGGTTAGAATCAAATCTCTTCTAAGAATTTGAAGGAAGATATGGGAAGTATGAGACACTGCAATATAGAGACAAGGAAACATCCTAGTAGTGAAAATCTCCTCTTGGAGTCTGGTAGAACAGAATCAAAGCTTGAAGATCCGTACATTTGGCATGGAGATTTTGTTCAGTTGAGTATCTCTGTGCACTCAGTATTTTAATCAGCATATTCTTTAGAGGTATAATGAGGCTGGCCACCAAAATGAGGCTGCCTTTCTTGCTCAGAGGCAGCAGGGTAGTCAGTGTGCAGTGCACAAAATAATGTAGTACACTCTGGCCAAATTCTGTTCAGTGCTGAGTGTCCTGAGCTCAACCCAGAGTTCACTAGAGCTTGGGTACTCAGCAGCTTTTAAAGGCTGAATCATAATGAAACTGTTCTAGCAAACAAACCCATGCTGATAGACCCTCAAGCTTATCTAAAGTGCCGCAAACGTAATATCTTGACTTCCATCTGGATTCATTTTATTGTCTGGCTGTCAGAGAAAAGCCATGTACGAGGCATCCAAATACTTATTTTCGAGCAACTTATAACACAGAAGACGATCTAAGTCCAAAGTCTGAAGAGCAATAAAAAAGCAAATACAAGCTTGAATTTTGTGATAAGAAAACATATATGCCTATGTTTGTAGCTGTTCCAATAATCTTCCAAGCTGGAGAAAGAAAATAGTTGATGTTGAAAGAGTACCAGAAACATGTCTTTAACTGCTGGGAAAGAAGAGCTCCTGGGGGGATATCAGTAGGGAGCTAGTGTAGAGCGGGGTATCATTTCACATGCTACCCATGTCAGCAAGCTCTACAGGCACAGGTTTTTATTCATCTGAAGCAGCCAGTATGTATTCTCACAGCCTAGCTCAGATGTCCTATTTACTGTGGAATGGAGCTGTTCATCAGAATTGAAGGAGGCTTTAGAGCCGTATCATCAATGACATCACCTGGCTTGTTGCAGTACCTTCTCCACACTGGTTTAAATATTCCCTTGGATTTATAACTTGCCAGACATAATTTCATCTGCTCTCCCAATGAAGGATTTTGCAGTGGATTGTCTGATATTTTTCTAAATGGGCACCCAAAGCTCTAAGTGAGCTTTCCTTCCTTTGACAAGCATTTTCTAAGCCTCTAGCCTGCCTCTAGACTCTTTTACATTTCTTCATATATTGCTGAGTGCAAGTTCTTTGTTCTTGGGAGTCTTAACCTGCAAAAGATCACTTATGTCAAACCCTCATAAAATTTCTAAATGTGACTGTTTCTGCCCCTTTTTGAAGATAATGCTTTCCTGAAAGCTTAGAAGCCATTTGATTGTTTTATAAATTGTGTGGTTACATTCTAAATGAAGCTGCCTGTTTCCTGGCTTTGCCTTTTCTTTCTGAATAGCCTTGCCCCCTTACCTTGTGAGGACTCTTCATAGCTGTCCTAGGAAATGAGCCTCCCAGACATTCTCTAAGCTGTGCAGGTATAGCATTTATCTCCCTAACTTTGACATTCGTGGTATCAGACCTGGTATGATCACTGATATAGTATATTTCTTCTCCCTGAAATAAGAAGCGAGGATTATAAATAAGACAGCAATAGGAAAGTTCCGTGTCTCTCAAAATATGTTTTGTGCTGACAGGAAATCTTTGTGCCCTATTCTGAAACCATTCCCGTAAGTTCTTCTTTCTTGGGTGTAGTGTTTGAGGGAGGATGTCTATGTAATCATTTAATCATGTGCTGCTTTGTCCTAACAGCAAGAGAAAGCATAAAGCCCTTTCCCACACTCTCGTGTTGGAGAATAAAGCAAGATGAGGGCCGTCAATCCCTGCCTAGTGAGCCAACATGTGAGGCAGTGACTCCAGCATGAGACTCTGGTCACACGCCAGAACAGAGGGTGTCATTTTATTGCATCAAGTACCCCTCTGCGCTCTGCTCTGGCTGAAGAGGCAAGAGTTGCAGCTGACCTATACGCAGCACTGCAGGCTCCGTAGTGTGGGTGTGTTCAGAGATGGGCTTTCTCAAGAGCACAGCTCAGTCCACACCTGGACCTGCTCCCTCCATGGCCACGGGCCAGATTTTTGGAGGAGACCGGGTGAACTGGGGAGGTCATATCACTGTTGCATTCTCCAACGTGGCCACAAAAGATGACGACTGTGCAGCCCCAAGCGCAGCTGTAGGTACAACATGTTACAAATCTGCTTTCACAGAGTCTGTACTGTCACGGAGCACTCCAGTGGAGCATCCTTCACCTTTGTAAGGCTGCAGTGGTACTTGCATGGAGTATGACACACAGGGCAGGAAAATCAGTGCCAATTTTAAATTGCACACTTGGTTAGTACAGCTTGATAAAACCAGACTGCTGGGGATCACTGAAACTGTGCACAGTCAGACTGCATGCAAAACAAAGCAAATAAACATAGCAAGTACCTCTCTCTGTCCCCTCCTTGCAGGCAGGCAGATGCTGAGGTAAACAGGTAGACTGGCAGCATTACAGAATGAATTGAATTGTGATTTTCTTCACACTTTGTCATTCCCTGTGTACAGCTCTAATGAAATCAGAAGAGCCAGAGTCAGGGGCTTTTATATATCGGGTTTTTCATCAGCTACTGTGGGCTTTAGGCCCTCCACTTCCCCAACAGGTGTCATTTGTAATCCAAATTATTGTAGGAGGCATGAGTATGGCATTTCATAAAGAAGTTTTATAAGAAACAGCGTATGACAACCAGTGGAGAGAAAGTAGGGTAAAAAGACAAATTTGGCTTGTTCCAGTAACTATTACTGGCAGCTGAGGTTGGTGCAGTTGCAGTCAGGCTAGGCAGGAGTCATAGGATTGGAATATATTGGCTAGAGACAGGCTGGAGCTTTCCGTGGGCAAAAGGTCAGAAACAATGTCTTGTGTAGCTATACTTCTTACAGTATTTAGATCAAGTAGTATGATCGTACTGTATTAGCTTGCACAAAGATATTTTATAGTCAAGTAGTATAATTAAGGATGTGTTTGGCATGTCGATTGCATTCTGGGGCCCAATGTCATGCAGAAGTTCCCTAATACAGAAACCCAAACATTTCTTCAAAATTAGCTGCTGAGCTTAGGGCTGTTAGGTCGTTTTTCTGCCATAACACATAATTTCCTTATTTTCTGAAATTATCTGTGCTCCTGATTGTATGCATCTGTTTCTCTTTTGTTACATTATATGTCCAATGGCCCATTGTTTCTGTGCGTTTTCTACCTATCATCGCCGCATGTGAATTTGGCATATTGTATTAATATTTCATTGGCCTTATTCCTTATAGTACATGGCCTGTGAGTTGCCCAGTCAAATTTTTGTTATCTGCTTTTCTTCTTTGGGAAAGGTCCTTGTATTCCCAGCTAATGTTTGAGGATTAGCCCAGCTTCATGGGGCTTCAGCAGTGAGCATGCATGGCACTTTTTCAGGGCTCAAGCTACATTCAGAAACACTAGTCTGAAGAGAGTAGTGTAAGTTGCTGCCACCAGCTTTTGGTGAGAAGGTGCTGTTTTTCCTTACTTACCAGAGATGCATCCCAGACGCAGAATTTAGTGGCTGCTGGATTTCTGTTTATAGTCACAGGAGGAATATAGTTCAGGCCTGGCATCCTTTCTTTTTTTGCTATCTTTCCTTTGGGATGTGATGTGTATAAGTTTTTTCTTCTGGACTCCTTGCTGCCAAGAAGTATGACATGATTATTCATGATCTCTGTGTGCTTCTTGACAGCATGGAGAAGATCACAAGGTTTCAGTCAGTGCAGTTTGGACAGCTATAGCTATATGTCTCTTTGTGGCTTAACCATGGGGAAAATGAATAAAAATTTCTGGAACTGTTGGAGCTTTGGGCAGCTCCGTGACCACTAGAGACTCATGTTTAGGCTTGCAGATCTCAGCCCCAGCCAAGGGAGTCACTTCCCTTTGAATGCCATGGCTGTGCCTCAGGGCCATCATAGCCTCTTTGGTATGTTTGACAGGAGGAATTAGGGTGTCCAGAATATGCCATATCCACTGAGCAGTTTAAGACCAAGGAGAGTAATCAGGAAATTTCGTGTGTCAAAATGTGGAATGCATCTGATGTATGCATATGACACACAGATATACCCCTCTTTTCTCTTTCTCCCTCTTATATTTTGGAAAAGAGGCCGGGCTGAGCCCAGTCCTCCATTCAGAAGAGTTCAGCTTGCCACGTCCCATACTCACCATGCTGATGACCCAGGCATTGCTTCCATTTGTTTTTTGTCCTTGGAATAATGCCGAATTCTCTGAGGAGGGAGGATCTCCTCTTTCTCATCAGCCTCTGCACTCTTGAAGCTCTTTTGTATGTCAGCTTCCAAAATATGAATCATCTCTAGAAGGAGCTGAAGGCCAAACAAGAGAGGGTTCAGAAAGGCAGGCCCAGCTATTCCAGTTCCACTGAGTTGCGGGGGGGGACCTCCCAGCAAAATGAGGAGCACTGTAAGAGGAGAGGCTGGAGGGAAGAACGCCCTCCTCTTGGGAAAGGTGGTGTCTAAAGATGTGAGATGTGATTGTGGTGCGTATGAGAGCTCCCGAATTAGAGATGTGAGGCAGGACACCAGGCCTTTACTCTGTTTAAAGAAGGGGAGACTATTAGTATTCCTGGAATATTCAGGAATATTGTGAGGCATTTCCAAGGCTAAAGGGATGTATAGGACTGGTTCAATAACATGCAATTGATACGCCCATGTGAGCAAAGTGTCTGACAAACCTGTCAGCTTCTCAGAGCTGTCCCTGATTCCCTAAGATCAGGGATGTCATGTTAAATGGCTATTCAGATTTTATTGACTTGCTATTTATACGGGGAGGGGGGAAAGGTGTTTTGATTTTCATATAAATGCAGGAGGGCTGCTTGTGCATTTCAAGTGCTGAAAGAACTCTCAGTGAAGAATATCAACCACAGGTCTGTACCTGTGGAAGCCTGCTGTCATTCAAATGAGAGTAAAATGACTGGCTCCGGTTGCGGTCCCTCTTCTCACTGAAGTCCTGGTGGGCTTCCTGTTGTGGCATGAGCTTGTGGCTGGGGGCAGCCAACGTCTTCCCTGTCTTCTGGTGGGATCTGCGGGGTAGCACAATGGGGGAAAGCCCCCTCGTGCCCCGGATGATCATGTTGCTGCAGGGAGGAGGGAAGCCGTTGCGGAAATCGTCCAGGCCGCTTTTTAAAAACCGCCAGCGCTGGCTGTTAAGGGAGTCTGAGAACCTCTGCTTAGTGCTACCTACTGGAAAGCATCTTGATGACAAATTTTCATTGTACCTGAATGGGGAAACCACTAATTAGAACAGAAAATGTGCCTTATAAGGAAGTGTGTTATAGGACTTACCTCAGTTGTATTAAGAAAGCAGGAATAAAAAGCTAACCGTGTCTGGGTTACGGTGTGACATTTTAGCTGTACTGTTTGCCCCTCTGGAAGTGGAACATAGCAGTTGAGTTCAGTGGATAGTGTCAATGGCCAGGAGCAAACAGGCAAGCAGCACTTGGACTCCATGGGCTCAGGCTGTTAAAGGGGAGCTGGAAGGTGATGTTCATGGTTGAGCCAGGCCAAGGACTAGGTTACAAGCCAGGGGACTGCTTTGATGGCTTTTTCTGCTTGCCCACTAACACATTTCACAGGGGAAAACTCTGGTCTAAACCCACTAGCCCTGATGGCTGCCAGCCTGGCTCAGGATGGGACCAGACTCTGCTGTCTGCCCATGATCTTTAAGCCAGAGCTTCTGGAGGGCAGCATGAATGTGCAAGAGGGACCAGTAGGCTAATGAAAAAGAGTGTAGCCCCAGGTTCCCTCACTAGCCATCCCTGGCTCCCTTGGTCCTGCTCACCACACGGCCGTCCTCATCCTGAGGGCTCCCCACCACGAGGCCCTCGCTGCCCAGCACAGAAGGACAGAGCTCAGTGACTCTGGGTCGCTAGGAGATGGTGTCCAGGGTGCCTGCGGAAACAGGAAAGTCTCTCAGCCAAGGAACCCATCGCCAGGCTTGGACTGGCTTCTTGGGACTTGTACCCCACATGCCACTCTTCCCTGCCCGCCTGCTCACCAAGAGCCTCTTCCTGGCTCATCTCGGCCAGGCCCTCCTCTGCTCTACTACAGTGTGTCCAGCATGGGCACGTGTTTCATCCAGGCTTCAGCACTGGGCATGCAGAGGGCCTGCCAGCAGCACAGAGCTGCTTGCAGTGCTCATCAGCAAAAGAGCAGGATTGGTTCTGGTGCTGCTTCAGGACCATCGGGAAAGCTGTTAGATGAAAGCAGTTCCCCCAATCTCCTGGGGCTCTAAGCTGTCTGTCTTATAACATTTCTGCTCATGCCACAACCTGAGGTGTCCTCAGGGAAGAAAACAGGTGAAGAGTATGATTTAATGCATAATTGTATAAGATCAGGCATTTGCAAGGTTTCATCCTTGTGCTCTTGACTGCTGCAGTCTGCACTGGAGAAAGATCTGCAGTCTAGTAGCTTGATTTAACATAGTACAACTTTGGCAGTAGGAAGCTTGCAGATCAGTGGAGCTTGGTATTGAAAGCCAGGCCTCAGCAAACTGGTTATGCAGACTGGGTTTTCCAGACCATGCCAAATCCCAATCCAGTCTTGCTGCTTCCTCTCCTAGCAAGATCTCTATTTCGCAGCTTAGTGCCAAGTCACGGCCTATACATACAGGGCTGCTAGATGTGTTCCCCTGCCCCTCAACACATTTCCTCCATACTGCACCGCCTGGCACGGGTTCCTTGGCCACATTCAGTTTGTGAGAGTTCCCCATTTCAGCAGCGAGGCTTCTGACATTGCTGTGGCAGTGGTTAAATTCAGGTGTGCAACTGCGTAAAGAGGACACAGTGTGGGCAGTTTGGAAAAGAGGGGTGTTAACTGAGGAGAGCACTCTGAGTGAAAAGAAGAGAAAGGGAAAGGCGGCCTGAAGCAATACCTCTCCTACACAGACTGCCCAGTTTCATGTCTGTGAGTCACAAGTCATTATATGGAGAAGCAGCTGATGAGTCAGGGAAGCAGCAAATCAAACCAGAAATACTTGATGGGTATGAGTGGGCTAATTTTTCTATAACTCAGATTATGAGGAATATAGTTGTGTATGAATAATTTTTAAATGTACTATATGATTTATAGCTCAAATATTGTGTGTGTGTGGCTTAGAATTTATAAAGGCTGTGATTATTTAGCAAGAGAGAGTCAAAGCATCTGAGTTAAGCAGGACCAAATTTCAGAAGAAATAACATTTCTGATACTGTACTCATTAAAGTTAGTAAGTATTAATTTTCTCAGAAGCAAAAACAAGTGCAACAGATAATTCTTATGTCCTCGAAAAAGTCATCGTACCAGATTTGGAAGCCCTTTATAAACATAAATCCTTCTGATGTACCTTTGCTTCAGGTGCATCCACATGGCGTTAAAATGCTGTTCCACAGACAGCAGTTCTGTTCACAGCCCTTTTCAAGGTCACTGTTGAACCTGGCAAATTGCAGGGTATTTTTTGCCCTATAGTGAACTTCTTTTCTGCCAGCAGCTAATTTGCAGTGTGTGGGAATAACGAATTAAAGATACTTGCTGCCTACCAACTTCCAAGCCTTTCAGAAATTTCTCAACTCTCAGCTGAAATTAGCAGGTTATAATTATATCATTGTTGTTTAATTATGCATACAGTGCTAGAGACATATATACTACGTGCAGTTCATTGATGACAAGCGTGCACCCGAGCTCTGCGTAAAAGGCAGAAGAGCTTTGTCTCCGAGAACATTCTCCTTGCCTAGTACTGATACACTGGTTTCTCAAGAGCTTCTTCTCTAATACTATGAGTGTATTGAATGAAAAGCTTCTGCTCTTGTCCTAGGCTGTAAAATGTCCAGCTAACAGGATTGTTGTGGTGAGCTATCAGAAAACTACAACTGTTAATGACAGGGAAGTTACCTGTAGTGTGTTTTTATGTTTTGTTAATGAGCAGGGCAGAGTTGGAAGGACAGCTAGGGGTTAAATTCCAGACAGCACGCAAAACAGAGGGCTGTTCCACCTTCATAAATGCACCAGTCCTCATAACTGCATGTCAGTCCCTTGAAGTTTATTTCTGAATTTGTTCTGTTGGATATCCCAGGGGAAAATACAGCTAGGGTTCAGAAACATGGAGAGGCAAGTAAATAGAGCACCATGGATCCAAAGATGAAAGGAGCCTGAAAACATTACCCAGCAGAAGGAAATGAGTGAACAAGCCACAGTTTTAGATAGGACAGAAACCTGTAGAGTATTTATTGAATTAAATACTTTTCAAGTTATGATTACCTACTCCCTGTGGAGATGAAGCTACACTTGGCTCTGGAAAGGCTTTTCTTATTTTCTCTGTATGCCTTTGGGTCCCAGTTCCTACAGGGAAGCCATGCAAGGTTTGGATCCTGTTAAACCTGGTGTATGTCAGCAGTGACACGCTGTGATGGAGAACCTAAATCTGAAAGGGAGACGAGCACGATCGTTATCTTGGGTGGAGAAGGCAGCGGGTGCAGTGCTGGCTCAGGACACAGGCCTGTGTCAAAAATAACGCGCCGTGAGACAAGCAGAGATGTATCTTCCCCTTCTGAAATCCCAGCACTGTTACAAGGGGAAAAGGCAGAGAAGGCCCTAATTCAGGACAAGGTGCTAATCCCAGGAAATCTTCATGTCCTGTAGGAGAAGACATCCATTTGTAAAAGCTGCTACTAGCTAGTGCCCAGCAAGGGCAATATTGCATGGTATAGGGAAGAGTTTATGGCAGCAGAGGGAGAATTCCCATGGAAAAATTCCTCCAGGGAGAGATGTAATTAAATTAGTGTTCAAAAGGGGATTCTAATCACTTAATTTGCTGCTTGCCTTTTGATGAAACAGCATAAAGACCACTGCTTTAGAGTGGGAAGCTTAACAAAAACAGGCCCACAGCACTGTTTCTTTTTACAGCACAGGAGGAACCACAATAAATCTGGTTTCTTGAATGCTGTGCAGTGTGTCCACATGGCCTATAATAAGCAGAAAGGCCCACAGTAGCGTAACACCAACTTCTGCAGTTAAAACAGCAGGTAGTAACATTTAGAAGGAAAATGCTGCAGTCCATTCTAGCAGGGAATCCACCTGCGGGTCTGGTGGTTACAGCTATGGGACTGCAGCCCTGCCTTGCTAGGTCTCTGCTGCCCTTTGTCACATAGGCAGCCCGGATGGAGAGCAGTTAGTAGGGTGTCCTTCTCTGGTAAAGGAGCCATTGTGGAGAGCTCCCCTGGGGCAACAGTGTGCAGTTTAATGTCTTTTAAAGGAGAAATGGGTAAGTGAAGTTATGTTTTTGTTAGCAGCTTAAGTGTGTTAGTGGAAGCTGGCCTTGATTTAGTTATGGTAGAACTTGAGTGCTATGAAGGTTAATTCTGCTTAGAGGCAACTTGTGTCCCATATAGTGTTTTCTCCCTACTCTTCTTTCTGAGGAATAGCTGTTTTTCTGC
>VZSV01000249.1:407731-428312 GCA_013398735.1 Nothocercus julius | reverse complement strand
GGCCCTCCTTGAGGCTTTTCTCCTTCGTAGAGGCTCCCAAAGTGACCCGAAGGGCGGCAGGGAGGACGCCCATCCCCCGGAAGGAGCTGGTGAACAGGGGTGCGACCCTGGTGAGGCGGGGGCTGCAGCTTTGCAGGGCAGCAAAGCCCCTCCACGCCCGCCGGCAGCGCTGGCCAGCGTGTGGGCCGGGCCCACGCTGGCTTTTCCCGTCGGTGAACCTCGGTGCTTGGGAGGCAGCCTCCCAGACTGCAGCTGTGCCGAGGGGCCTGTGCCGGCAGCAGCACATGGGGTGCACCCGGGATGCCTCACGCTCTGCTCCTGCCTGCCCTTGCACCATCCTCCTCACACGCTCCAGGACACTCTCATAGGGTAGCTTGTTGTGCCGCTCCTGGAGCACAAGCCCTTCCAGGGGCCTGTAGGTCAAAAGCAGTGGTCGTTCCATAGGGCAGGTGGTGAAAGCCAAGCCATTCACCCCAAGGCTGCTTGCAGGACACTTGAGGGCATCCATCCTGGTGGTGTTATGATTGCAGGGCCCTCCTTGTTTATGGTCTGCCTAAGCTTTTGTTCCTCTCTTGCTGCTCCTTTGTGTTTATAGGGTTGTCCAGAGAGAATGGTCAGCTGTCTTAGCTTAGTAACCCCCATACTTAACATTAGAAATTCAGATCATTGGCAGTTTCCCTTAAAATAGCTGTGACCACTGTAAATGAATAATTATTAACTTGCCTATTCTGAAGAATCTAATCCCTGTTATTTAAACAGAGAAACCAGGAGTGCGAAGGAACAGTGATTTGGTCAGTGCTACTGTCTCATTGGCCCTGAAGTCTGATGATCCCCAGTGTCCTATCCAATTCCTTTCTTTGACATATTGTCAGGGAGTATTTCCTAACCTAAAAAATATATTGTTTCATTGTATTGTATTGTAACTGTATTGTAACTTCATCCACTTTGGTTTAGCAAATGCAATTTTAGTTGTCAAGTTGTGTCACTTTGCAGTGTGCCTGTAAAGTTAAGGGGATATCCAGAAGAGGGGTACCGCAGTATAAGCTGTCATACAGACTTGCCATGTGCCAGCTGCTTGTCTGGAATGGCTCATACGGGTAGTCCCATAGTGTTTGTTCTCAGATCCCTGCCTCTGCCGTGCTGGAGTGTAATCATGGGTAATGCCTTTGGGTTTATCCCAAAGTTATTTCTTCATCGGCCCAGACCTTTCTCTAGGCAATCTGGAAACTAGGTGCTGTCATGTGAGTGATAACATATGCAAAGTTGCATGCGTGTCAAACCAAACCTAAGCAGTGCAGCTCTGTGTAGACGTGAACGGTTCCCAAAGCAGTGCACTCTTCGTCACTCTGCTGATTCTGCTGCTTTCTCTGTGAGGTTTTCCTACCCGTGAGTGATCTAGGAAGTTGCTGTTTCTTGTGTAACCATATGTACTTCTTAGACAATGCTGTGCAAATAGATAAATCTTACTTTGCATTTGAAATGTGGCAAGGCTTAAGCTTTTCTATCTGTCTTACTGCTCTGCAATCCAGGACACTGAATATGAAATCTTACCTCTGTGCTCATGGATTTCACAGTGACTCTTCCTAGCCTCACTGATTCCTCCGCCTTTAAGGGAGATGCAGAAGGGCGACAAGATGAGGGGTGATGAGCACAAGCTGAAACTCAGGAAATTGCACTTGACCGTAAGGATAGAGGAACAGGGGATGCGGGAAGAGTGGGGAATCCAGCAGGGTATCACACTGTCTCCTGGAAAATCAGCAGGCAGACAGGTGGCATGACAAGGGGAGTAGGAGCACCTTTCCTGGAAGGCCTTAAAACATTGTCCATTTATTCTGTCTTCTTTGCCAGTCTTACTAGCTTTTTTGTGAATCAGATTGTCGTGTTGGATCAGATCAGATGCCCAACTTGCTCAATATGTATTATTAGTCAGAGGATGTTGATCTAAATGTTTACGCTATTGCTTGTCTCTTTCATGATTGCAATTAAATTCTATCATAGACCAATATATAAAACTCTGCCCTGATATTGGAGCGTTTTACAGTTCTAGAAAACAGCAGAAATTTAATTTTCTAATGAAGATAGAAAACGTACAGTACCTTCCTCACCCCCCATAATCACCACCAACAACTGTTACACTTCTGAGGGAAGACATGCTCTTTACTTCCTGTGTGTGAAGTGTGGTCAAGGAAGGAAAGCTAAGAGAAGGACATAAGGGCAAATTTGGGACTGGCATTATAAAGTCAATGGGAAAGGTGAACCTCTGCTGTGCTTCTGGGTAGGGATGAACAGCCACATTGTTGGCATGATTTAGGTTGTGATCTTAGAGTAAGGTGCATCTGTGCATCTCTGTGAGAGGGTGTCTTGGAGTTAAGAGCCTGCCCTCTAGACCTGCCTGCATGGCTAGTGTCCAGCTTAAGGATTCTCAGTATTGAGTTTTACCTCTTGTTCTTGCATGGAAGTATCAGGAGAAGTCTGGTTTCCTGGCCTTACACAGGACAGTAGCTATAACTACGATAGAACTGTAGCTTTCATGTATTCTGTGGTTAAGAGCAGTCCTATGTTCTATTATTTCACAGCCTGCCCAACCTGTGGGAAAAGAGTAGCACCAGTCATGTAGCAAAAGATGCTGCTCCAGTCTGAATAAAAGACAGCAGCGCTAAGTTAGGCACCAGCTGCCGACCGAGGCGTGTGGATATATTTTTCTCTCAAAAAGACTGGGTCATGTTTTTTCTCTCAAGTCCAGGCTGTGTGATACCATGTCAAAGATGGAAATATTCCTGGTAACATTTGGTGAAAAATAGAAGAAAAGAGCTTGCAATGTTTTGTTATGAGAGATTTGTGGAGCTTGAATCCTTCTCAGAAGTCTGTGAATCTGGCCTTGCACTAGTGCTGTCGGTGTGCAGATCTAAAAATAGACGTCATTTCTGTGGGAGATCCAAATGGTGCTGTGCAGATCCCGGTAATAAATCACCAGATTACTCTGGCTGTTTCAGTTCCTTGTTGTTCCCCAGCCTACCTCCCCGGAGGTCATTTACAACTTCAGGGTCTCGGGAGCACGAGCTTATACCAGTCTGCCAGAGAAAAACTCCCCCGTTTTCTTCCTGTTAATGCTGTGCATCTGCATGTAATCTGGGACATATATTTATATACTTAGAGCTTGCTGGAAATCCATATTGCATTTAATAAAGCTGCATGAAGCGGAGGAGCTTCTTGTTCTCGGCTCAGAAGATGGGGACAGGGAAACTAGCATCTTTGCACATTATAAATGTGAAACTCCTGTCAAAAATAATAGACTGGAGCTTAAAACTGGAATGAATATGGCCAGGGTGCACTTGTTTTTACACACATTATAAAATAAAATAAAAAGTGCCCATGTAGAGTGAGAAATAATCCCTCATTTTAGTTGTCTCATATGACAGACATTTTAGCACTTGATGAGTGGCCTGAATATGCTTGATCAGTAGTTGCTGGGGAGCAGTACAAATTCCTACATATGGATGGTTAAGCTTAAGACAGGTGATAATTAGTCTGGTTATCAACATAAAGCTTAAACTCATTGTGTTTCACGGACATGAGAAATAGGAGCTTTATACAACTTTGAAGGGAGCAGACCAGACTTTATTGCAATACAACTTCTGACATATTTGATTTAATGGAGTTGTTATTCGTGTACGGAGAAAAGCTGTCACAATTATCTCTCTCAGCTATATTGCTGTCTCATTCCCAGCTTTTTCTGCTAGAGTCATAGAAACTGTAGACCTGATTCAGTGAGATTTTCTGTTCCTGATCCTGGAAACCAATTTCAGAAGGGCTCTTTCTGGATACAGGGATAAACCTCCTTGGCACAGATTACAAGAAAAGAGGATCAAATGCATTGGACTTTGTAGGTGCTGGTAGTCCCAAAGAAACACACAAAACTCCTGAAGCGCTAGAGCATGCCTAAAATACTTTTTTTTTTTTTTTTTTTTTTCCCTATGGTGTGTGTAGAATACATGGTTAGAAACCCTCAGAGGAAAGCGGTCCGCGACTTCTAAATACTGCCAGCTGGGTTGGCTTTCATTGGCATTCAGGAATACTGCTGCTGTTCAAACCTCCTGCCAATGCATTTTTCTTTGAAACAGTCTTCTCTTTATCTAATCATTGAAAAAATAAAATACAGAGGGAAAACAACTACTTAAGTGGAAGACTCAGAATAAATCCTGAGGCAACAGTGGCTGATGGCTTTAAGACCCCATAAATTGCATCCATGAAATGGCAGCTGTCCAATCTGCCCTGCTTTTGGACTTGTACTTACAATATTTGACTTGTTTTCTCCTACGAATAACAAGAACAAGTGTTCATGAGACCCATTTAGTTGCAAATTATTTCCCCTTTCTTCCGCCTACTGGTAGTGTAGTATCAAAGATATGTTTTTATTTGTGCATATTCTGCTCTGCAGGCCATTTTTTTCCCCCTTGTTATCCCAGTGTCAGTATCAGTGGCAAAAAAGCCTTGATTTTGGGGTTTGTTGTTGGGATGCTTTTATAATTGTGAATTTTATCTAAACTGAAATGGTAATGATATGGAGAGAACCTATATTATATGTTCCTAATGGAGACGCATGCCAGGGCAGTTGTGACCTTGCTTATTACCTGAGTATCCCAGTGGGTTAAGGAATTGCTGATTCATAACTTAACAGTTTCTATCATGAAATAATCTTTTATAGATGTTCTCCTGTGAGTCCCTGTTTCAGTGGATACAAAATAAGAGTGATATTTGGTGGATTTGGAGATACATGTGCTCCCATCACTGTAGGCCTCACACTGTTGAGTTCTCTTTCTTTCATCCGGAATGTGGCACGCATCTCATGGTGTCTCGTAGGCATTTCTTGTTGATACACCATAAACGAGTGTACTTGTCTTAAACACGTTAATTGTGTAATAGCAGCCAAGTCTTCATTGTCAGAAATGTAGAATTTGTAGAAATGGCATTTCCAAGACTAATGCCCATGCTTGTTCTGAGAGCATAGCATCTATCAAAACAGTTGTCTTTGTGCTGTTCCAGGGAACGGTGTTAAGAAATGGCACGGAAACCTTCGAAGCCTGGGAAGATCCTCCTCCACCAGTCTACATGCAGTTCTACTTTTTTAATGTGACGAATCCTTTAGAAGTGCTTCAAGGAGCTACTCCCCTCGTGGAGGAAGTAGGGCCATACACCTACCGGTAAGACCATTTCACTGTTTGTTTGTTTTTAATATATAAAAACCTATTGGTTTTAATATATAAAAACCTATTAGTTTTAATATATAAAAACCTATTGGTTGTGAGGAGTCAAAGAAGTGAGAGGACGTTGAGGATCCCCCTCTAGCAGCAGTTGATGCAGTGCTTGAAAGCTTCTTCAAGGGAGAATGGGTGATCGTGTGCCACTTGGACACCATAGCTACAGTGAGGCAACTTGCAATCTGTTCCAGATTCACCTGATCAGTGCTGTTTAATTTGAGGCAAAGCATTAAAGATGCTCCTGTGCTGCTTTTCCTTAACTTCTCCAACCCATAGGAAGTTCTCCGCATACTAGGCCTGCTGCCTTAGGAGGCAGAAGACAGTGACTGGTCGGATGATGTTTTGGAGGATGTGATGATAACCACATGCATCAACATGCATAAGCATGTCAGTCATGTTTTCCCTTGGAAATTAATTCCAAGCTAGTATGTAGCAAATGGCATCAGTTAAATATGATGTGATATTCCTCATCCAACTCGCACTGTAAATTCTGCTTAGATTCAGACCTAGCTACTGTTTTTTACAGAAAGCACATGCAACATTGGAGCTTGCTATACCTCCTGGACTCTTCCTGAATATGATTAAAACACATATCATGAGAAAAAGATTAGAGTTCTCATTGTTAGTCTCACTTCTGGTCATTAATAATCACTCAAACTAGGCAGCAGTTTAGCATCAGAAGGAGCTGTCTTTACCTAAGTTGCAAAATGACTTGGGATCAGGCTGTTATTGCTAGAAAAAATCCTGAAGGATAAAAGGGAAAGCCTAACAATTAGCCAGCAGTGCATCCTTTTTTGTCAGTCAGGTAAGTGGGACATGCTCGGGATGTCATAGAACTGTATGAAGCCATACAGGCCCATGCCCAGACAGCTCTGTGCAGCTGTGCTGCTAAGAAGGCACCGAGAGGAGGGACTGGGCTGGTGGCGTAGCTGGCTGGCCCGCTCCGTGCCTGCGGAGAGGCTCCCTGGGAAGCCTTCCGTGCAGGGTCCGAGTTGGTGATGCTGGCCCTCCCTGCCTTGTTTACTGCTGCCGCAGCCAGGGCGGCTGCGCATGCCAGTGTTTTTTGTTTCACTTGCTTCTGGCTTGGGAGCTTCGCCTGCTTTTGACGTGTCTCAGCAGGACTCAATTCTGTTGTGCTCTGCCTGACAGAAGAAACAGGAGTTGGAAAGGGGCGTGCACTTTTCCAGCAGATTCTTGAATCCTCCCGTGGCAGTCGCTGCTGACTGTACGGCGTGTCGGCAGTGGGAGGGGTAGAGAGGAGGCGCGCAGGAAGGCAGGGAGAAGGAGGGCATGTTGCAGACACACTGCGTGCTCGAGCCAGAGGCCAAATACCAAGTCTGTCCCACAGGCCTGATGTGGCAAAGCTTTCAAGAAACAGTTAAATTTAAGCATGTGGCAAGATCCCTCAAGCACCCTAAAATGAAATGCACAGTTGGATATTGTTATGAAATGGGAGGTTGGGGAGGAATGCTGGAAGGGAACCATCTCAGACAGGTGAGGGGGAAAGCTCTTGTGAGAGATGCAGTCTACGCGAGGCAGCTGAAGTGAATCACTTCCTGCGTGCCTAAGCTTGAAGCAGTTCAGAGTTTTGCCTGGCATTGGTTGGAAACCTGGGTAAAACAGAGGTAGTTTCTGTAGCAAAGGTATAGCAGTGCATATCTTTCTAAAACTTATCAGTCGGATTTACAGCATATAAAATAATTCGTTATAAAGTACCAGCTGCTTATCTGCCAAAGTCCTGAAGATCACTCTAATATTGACTCGTCTTGCCCGCATATACAGTTTTTTGTCTTCAACACTTGAGGTCTTCCTACTTGTATACCTGATCAGGGAGTATTATTTTCTTCTCCAGCCCTTTTAGAATAGCAGACTCTTCTCAGGTTAACTCTGGCCTATTTTAGGACAGTCACTTCACATCTGTCCTTTCCCATCTCCTCAACATTAGATTGTAGAGCAGGTCACTGTACAGGAGGTTCTTGACAAATCAAACTGAAAGTGTTTCCAGACCAAAATCTTCCCAGCTGGCAGGGATGCTGATTTGCTGTTTGTGTAAGGGAACTGGGAAATGGTTGGGTTTTAGTAAGAGAAGTTTTATGGGCCTGTCCAGATTGCTTTAAATAGAAAAGCTGAACCAAAGTAACCCTTAATGTTGCATGTCAGTAAGCTGCATAAACAGACCTAGTCTGAGGGAGAACCTAGGATGGAAAAATGCATGAAATGCAGCAGAGCACTATGTCTGAGTGCTTAAAATTTACTCAGGAAGCAAGGTAATTTAGAAGACAACAAACTATTGAGTGAATATGGACTTGTGAAGTACAGTCCATTTCCCCTGAAATTTACACCAAAGGTTCATGCCACGAGTAGGCAACCTGTTACTTCTGTTTTCTGGTTTAATGAAGACAAATGTATCGCTCATTTAGGACCTGAGCCAGCCAGTTCTGCAGTATTCTGTTTCTTGTTTGTAAGATGGTAGTGGCAACGGATTGAATTATGGTTATGACATATGTTTCAGAATAATTAAGGTCTGACTTCCTAGCCAGGACAGCATGTAGCATTTGATGTTTTTACCTATTAGACTTGCTTGTCAGCAATCCTGGGTTCCCTTTGATGCTTGTCTCAGTGCTTAGACACTAACAAGAGCAACCTCCCAGGCCACGAATAGTGCAGGGCAAAAAATCAGTTGATTTTTGTTTTGTCCAGGATTCCTGTCTCAGAAGAAGAACCACCGTGATGTTTGTTTGGCAGTTGTGTCATATATAAGGCCAGAAGTCCTTGTGCAAAATACTTAGAACCTCATGGTAGGTTCTTAGGTGGGTTTAATGAGATTTAAACAAACCTTACATCTTGTTCTGTCTGGGAGTGAATTTTGCCTGTAACAATGAGGCAGGAGTGTAAATTTCAGTCTGTATTTCAAGGGCAGACCCACATGAAGTGCCAGTAAATCCTTGTGTACTTTCATTGTCATCTTTCCTCATAGGTTTTTAAAGACATGGTAAATGTATAAGTGCAATAAATGTGTGGGGTGCCGTTTTCGAAAGCACCCTATAAGCTCTCATTGAGCTCCCACTGACACAAAGGGGAGTCTTCCTGCTGACAGCAGTAGCAGCAAAGATGGACCAGTTCCTAATGAACTGTAAATCCCACCTTTTATGTGTTTTAAAATAGTGGAATGGTTTTAAGTTCATTATAGTTTATATTATTTTTACATGTTTAACTTGCTTAAAGAACCAACTCTTTTGTTTCTCAGAGAATACAGACCAAGGGTGCATGTTCAGTTTTTGGACAACGGTACAAAGGTATCAGCTCTGAATCCAAAGACGTATGTGTTTGAACTTGAGAAATCAGTTGGAGACCCTGAAGTAGATCTGATAAGAACGATTAATATTCCTGCAGTGGTGAGTTCTCTTTGATTTCTGCTTGGAAAACATCTTAAAACACTTGAGAGCTAGCAGCTTGTTACTTCTCCCTGTCTCTGCCATTGTGGTAGATAAAGAAGATTCAAGAACTAGAGAGGCAGGTTATGTCCAATACAGATAATGTTTTCAGTTTGGGAAGTTTAATTTTGAGATGGGTTGGGTTTTTCTGCGGTGTTCCTCCCTTGCCTTAGGCCTCTGTACTGCCAGTGCCTCACTCTTCCCCTGAGAGCTGATACACACTTCAGAGATGAGGGGAAATCAGGCCTGTTGGGGTTTTCACCAGCAAGTGAAATAGGGGATTATTGATGTCAAACACATAAGAAGAAATCAGACAGTTGAATGAGAAAACTTTTTTTTTTTTCAGAAATTTTCAGAAAGTCAGAATTGCAAAAATTTCTTCCAAATCTGCATCTGAAACTGCAAAATAACATCTAAAGCAGAAGAGTTTCAGATACAGCTGAAAGAAAAGGTGCTCTCAGAATTAAAATTAAAAAGGCATCCCAAAGAGCAGCAGATGAAAATACTATGCAAAGAAAGTTTTGTTTTAGTGATCAGAGACAGCCCTGTATCTAACCTTGCATAGGTGCACCATGAGAACAGACATATATAAAGTAGTCACACCTTGTGAATGTAATTAGACACACCAAAATAGCGTTTGATGAGTAACTAAGCCTTTACTTTCCTTACTGATTTAACTGACTTCAATTATAGGATATATTCATTTCTATTTTTTTCTCTAGCATTTCTCAAAACAGCTGTCTGACTGTATGAATGAATACATAAATGCATTGTATATAGCCCTGGATGGAACTTAGTTTACTATAGGTTTGTGGGCAATACATTCACTGTATTTACTTTTCCTTCCTTGCATTTAAGGGTTTTTAAGTGTTATCTCTTGTTTGTATTTTCGATCATGCAACACTGTAACAAGCAGTACCAGCACTACAGTTTGGTTCACCTAAGGCATATCCCTTTGTGTGTGTGTGTGTGTGTGTGTGTGTGTGTGTGTGTGTGTGTTTAAAAACTTGTTGCATAACCAGTTGTCAGCTACAAAGGAAACAAATGTTGGCCTTGTTTCCATTTTGGGGATACATCTCTCTGCATTTGTAAAGCCAAGGGGCTGTAAACTACCACTTTCTAAGGGTAAAATGTGAAGAGTGTCTCCGGTTGTAAACAGTGGTGAAATTAAGGCTGTTTAGAAAGTGTTTTTGCATGTTTCGCTTAGAATCCAGTCTTAAGAATACAGCAGTTGATGGCATGTAACCAAACTGATTGTGTGCCAGCGCTTGGCTGAATGGGAATCTGCAAGAGCACGTCCTTGTGGGAGAAACAGCTGAAAAACCTTATTTGCTGCGAGTAGAAAGACCTAAATGATTTCAGTTCATGTGCCCATGAGTCTGTGTTTGCATGCAGCTGTTATTACATATTCTTCTGTAAATCTGACTGTTTATTGCTGATTTTAATCCCCTGGCAGACAGCGATGGAGATGACCAGATCAACCGCTCTTCAGTTTGCCACGGA
Source organism: Nothocercus julius (assembly GCA_013398735.1). Lineage (NCBI taxonomy): Eukaryota > Metazoa > Chordata > Aves > Tinamiformes > Tinamidae > Nothocercus > Nothocercus julius. The sequence continues at coordinate 418,117 of VZSV01000249.1, read as the reverse complement.
GGTGCTGCTTCTTCTATACCAAGAATCCCTGTTCACAGTGCGCAGTGTGCATGAATTATTGTGGGGCTACAAAGACAGGCTTCTATCGACCATTCATCTCTTTCATCCTGAGATTGATCCAGAATTTGGCTTCTTTAATAAGGTAGGTGGTATACAAGATTTTCAGAGGCTTTAAGTTGGAAGTGACATCATTGCTACGGAGCTGAGATTGTCATCACTGATGAGTTGAGAAGGATATAGCTGAGCTGAGGCCAGGAGATGGGCTGAAGGGATAGCAAGAGGATGTCCCTGCTTCAGTTTGGCTCTGTCTGGCTACTAGGTTGAAGCAAAGCATTGAATGTTTTAGCTCCCTTTTCATTCTCAGGCATGCAAAAGCTTTCCTCTACTGATGTAAACCATCTCTCTTTGCCTGTTCTTGCCTGAGTAACACGCTCCTTGTGGGGCTGGTTATGCAAACTACTAGAAAGTTTTCCTGTCCAATTTTTTTTAGTGGTAATGGATTGAATTTGCATGTTATTTCTGTGCTGTTGCCATTACTGGCTTCCACAGTATTTCTCATTGCAAGCCAGTCTGGACTATGAGGACCAAACTTTTCTTGAGAAGTTCTTCTTGAAAAGAACCTAAGCACTACAGAGGTTCTCCAAGAAGTTTGGTATTTTTTGTCAAGGGATATTTGTTTTAGTGAAAAAATCCAAAGGAGAAGTGTTAAATTTCCTTCCCTCGGTTTCAGCAGTATGAGGATCTAGTTCAGTCGCTTCCACTTCATTTGTATTCACGTGGACTTGAACAAATTGCGCTGACCTCAGGGGAAGTTTATCACTCCCAAGGCAGATTTGAAGAAGCGACGAGAGCTTACGTGGCTGCCACCCCATTGTAGTTACTAGCCAGGTGTTGCAAAATGAGTGGAGCGATTAAAAACTCAAGTTTCTCTTTCTAGATGAATGGAACAGATGATGGAGAATATGTTTTCCTAAGTGGGGAAAGGAACTACCTTAACTTTTCAAGGATTGTGGAATGGAAAGGAGAAGAGTAAGTTTTTCTTCACTGTGGTCAGGCCTCTGTCAAAATCTACCCCTCTTCACATTTTTGATGGACATAAGCATTCCTTACAAAAATGCTTTTTTTATTCCAAAGGTGGTGGTGGTTCTTAGCAGCTTTAGTTTCATATCATGCCCCCACTGTGTTTGGTGACATATACCCATGAAAAGAAGAGTAACATGTATAAGAGGAACTGTTGTGGAGATATTCTTACTTCCCTATGGCTGCAGTTTAAAGAAAAGATAAATGCAAGTTGATGCCATTTTTAACTCCCCTTTTTTTTGCTAGCAGATGCAAGACAATAGGATTTAGGACCTACAGGTCTGGTTCTCATTTGCTGAGACCATTTGCTGGCATGTCTGACTAGCATTTAAAAATCTTTTAACCCTTTCTCTCTTTGCTTCATATACGTCAGGTCATTGAACTGGTGGACAACAAAGACATGCAACATGATCAATGGAACAGATGGGACATCCTTCCACCCATTGATTAGCAAAGACGAAAACATTTATATCTTTTCTTCTGATTTCTGCAGGTAACAAAAATAATTTTTTTCTTAAGCTTTACAGCAGAGCATTTACATTTATTCCTGTTGAGATTTCATGCTTTTCCTCTCATTATTTTATTTAATAGCATTTATGTTTTGCATTCATTCATGCAAAGGGCAATATTTAAAACCAAGCAAACCAAAAAAAAAAAAAATCCAACATGCGTCAAGTTAAGGATGGACTGTACCTAAATTAAAGGTCAAGTGAAAATTTGAGAGAAGCCTGGAAAGCCAGGCTGGACTGCCTTACAAGACCTCTAATGAGGGGAATAGAAGCATTTATAGAAACCTTGCCTGAAGCTTCTTTCCTTCAAAAACCTTCCTTTGTGCCTGCTTTTCTAGAGAACCTGGACTGCCCTATTTGGATTACTGACTTGAAACAGTGCTGTTCAGAATGCAGCAAGATGTACAAGAGCTTTGTGTTTCCTTCCTTACGCTCCACTTGCTGGCCTTCTGCCTTCCAGGTTTCCATGTCTGAAAAGAACAAAACAGTTAGAAATACCATACTTAAATTGACACAAATGTGTGTTAAACTAAATTTGGGACTTAGGAATTTGTTCTTGCTTTCTGTTTTTTCCTTGCCCCGCTGTGTTCTTTGCCTTGTCCCTCACAGTAACACGTAGCAGCACTGCTTCACAGGACACGCAGTAACAAGAAGGGTGCCAGAGTGAGCCTCAAATGCTGAAGTCAGTCACAGTTAGCGCAGGTCTGTCCATTTTGTGCAGTAGCAGAATGGCAAGATGTGTATGTGCCGATCAAAAGCCTACTGAATTTAATATAGAAGATCATTTGAGGGAGCATTAGGCCAAGTCTGTAGTTTACTGTAAATTTGCAGGCATCGGCAGGGATAAATCTGCAGCAGATGACAGTGTTGCTCAAGACTAACAAGTCTGGATCTGTTTTTCCTTCCCTGCAGATCTTTCTATCTGGTGTATGACAGCTCAGGAAGCGTTGCAGGGATCCCAACCTACCGCTTTGTGCCCTCTCCCAAGGTGTTTGCCAACACTACCGTTAACCCGGACAACGCTGGATTCTGTGTGCCGCCAGGAAACTGTCCTGGCACCGGCGTCCTCAATGTCAGCATCTGCAAGCAAGGTATGTTGCCAAGCGGGTGAAGCAGACTGTGAGGACAGCAACATATTTCTCTTTTTGTCTGAAATACATGAAGACAATTTGACAGAATATACCTGTCAAGTTGTGACTGCGCTCAGTGAAATCAGTCACCAAGAGCTGAATTGTTGGTTTGTGGATTGTAAAATTATAGTAGTGAGGAAATGTGGTCCGAAGAGTTTGTGTGAGATGCCGTCTGTTCGGCAGTGGTTTAGCTAAAGGAATCAGAGGGAATGGAAGTACCAGGATCCATACTGAACAGCTTGGGTAGTTACAGTCCACTCCTACCCAGGTAGCTTTTGCAGCTGAATAACTGAACAAAAACACAGCAAAAGACCCCACACCAGCCTGAGACATGAAGCCATGCTGACTACTGCAGGAGAGTAAATCTGGCTTCCTCTGAAGGCACCAGATCTAAGCATTGGTTCTGTAGCTCCAGAAGAGATTTTTTCTTTTACAGTGGGACAGATTTTTGGGGTCCTCTAAGAGCAACTTTAATTTGAGTAATCTCCTGGAGTCCTGCTTTGCCTTTGTGAAATGGTGACTTTCTCTCTATTCAGGTGCTCCAATATTTCTGTCAGCTCCACATTTTTACCAAGCAGATGAAAAATTTATTGAGGACATAGAGGGCATGCACCCAAGGAAGGAATATCATGAGACATTTGTGGACATCAATCCTGTAAGTAGGACCTTATTATTATCTATCATTATGGATACAGGCAAGTCTAAAAACAGAGGTGTAGGTCTCCTCCTTGAATGGAATCAACATAGCCCCGTGACTTTGGGGATGTTCTGCTAGTTTATATTGAATTGATCTATTGGTGTTTCCCTGTGTAGAGCAAACTCTAATGGCCAACAAGAACTAAAATGCTTGTCTGCTATGCCTGTGCAATTAAATATACCATCAGATGCGGTCTGATGATGAGATGGCAGGGGTTAAAATACTTCCCAGCAGCAGGTGAAGCTATCTTTTTTTTATACATCTTTCCACCTCGTTACTGCTTAGGACTTGCCTTTCTCTGACCTCAGGGGCACTCGGTCGCTCCCAAGCTAGTGTCACTCCTCAAGGTGAAGCAACTAGTTGTGGCCTAAGAGAGCAAAGCAATAAAGATTCAGGGGACGTTGGACTGGATTTAGATAGCGTGGAGTCATGTAAGGAGAGGTACACAAGTGTGATGTCTGTGTCATTTATGGCAATGCACAGAGTTATTGGTAATCTCACTGTGGGATGACAGAAATAAATGGAGCTGGTGACTCCAGTTTGTTGTCTGTGTCATACTAGAAAAGAAAAAGCCCTGCCATGTTGCTCAGAGTTAACTCTAATGAAAGCAACACAAGAATCTTAATGTGCTTAGTTTGAGGGTAAAATGGGAGTCCTTATAAGCTGATCCTTAGTCTGCCCTGTTCCTGTGTCATGAAGGTAGCAGCTTGGAAAAAAACAGGTTTTGCCCCTGCTTTTCTGGTTCATTATCAGTCTGAGAACAGTGTGTGTGAATTCTGTTCATATGCCCTGTCCAGCCCTGCAGCCTTAGCAGCACCCTGATTGGCAGGTACCCAGGAGCCCATTCCCTGGGCAAGCAGAACTGCTTCTGGCAGTGCCTTGGAGAAGTCAGAGTTGATGAGCAGACCTAGTAGAGCATTTTTACTACCTAATGGACTGAGGTTTTACACTGTTCCCCAGACACCCATATCCGGCTGCAGACTGAGGGAAAGAGTGAAATCATGACCTACTTATTTGACAGCAATGGAGTACTGTGACTCACGGAGCTGTTATGTGCGGCAAAAGCAGGAGGAAATTGCTTACTTCCTCTCTCTGGGCTCATGTGCATGTGCTGTTTGGGATGTCAAAAGCACTTTGTGTTGCGTTGCTCCTCTGGGTGTTCACTTGCGCTCCCTGTGGTTGGTAGCGGCAGGCCATAGTCAGTTACCTGTTTTTTCCCTTTTTTTTAAGTAAAGCTTTGTCTTACAGTAGAGGCATGAGAGGACATGAAAGCAGCCCCTGCCTTATCCTCAGGAATTTGTACATGCTAGCTAACTTCTCAACAACAGAGATCAGGCACTCTAAACCCAAGCTGAAGTGGTCACAGAAATGTTTGAAACGCCCCGCAGAGATTCAGCAACAGTATTGAAGGAGCAGAAAAAGTAGCTGGACATGGTCACCTTTTCCAAAACTCCGGCTGGATCTGAAAGAAGGGGGATCCCTCTGTAGCCTGACTGTGAGTTTGCACAGCGCAGGCAGCACTGTAGCCCTTTCTCTCCCTTGTAGCCTCTTGATATCACTTTAGCTTAAGTGACAGCCTGGAGTCTAGAGACATGAGTTTCAAGAGTATATTGGTGGAGGAATACAAATTATACCTTCAAGTGGGTCTTTTCTTATTTTAAACACTGATCTGCCACAGGTCCAGTTCAGCCAGTACACATACTGTGTCACTGGCCTCCAAGCAGGTCCACACTGGTGTGCATATTACATGCCTGTAAATTCTTTTTATTTTATGTTTGTTCTTTTTAACTTGCTCTTCCTTTGTTCCCCAGCTGACCGGGCTGGTTCTGCGAGCAGCCAAGCGGATGCAGATCAATGTTCATGTCAGAAAATTACATGAATTTCTGTAAGTGTTTTCTACTGCGGGGCGCATATCTCAAATCTGTCTAAAAAAGCATTGTTGCAACTTAGCAGTGTCAACATGGAAACCAAGCGAGGAGGTATGACCCCAGACAGAGTCTAGCGTGAGCAGTGTCATACATCAGCTCAGCTTCTGAGCTGATATGTATTGGCACAGCTTTGTTGTCTATTCTAATTTAAAAAAAAAAAAATTCTTATTTTATCTGCCCGGTCCTCTTGAGGTAGTTGGTAATAGCTCTTTGTAATGCTACCATGTTATTTTCTAGTGTCCAGGAGCTCTTAGATTAACACATCTTATCAGTGAGCTGTAATTTCATTGCACCAAACTTTTATTTTTTGCACTTTTAGCTGCTCTCTGCCTGTTGTACAGACAGTAGTGGCAGTGTTAAACAAACATAAGGAATGTTCACTTCCAGCTTAGCTTAGCATTCCCACCACCTGTAAAAAATTTGCCATTCAGTCTGTTAATAGTAAGCTTCTTATGGGTCCATCTTTTTCTCTCCACACCAAATCCTCAGGTTATGTTATTGTTCCCCCCCGCCCCAAAACTGTTTTCTACCTTGGAGGCTGTGATTGCCCTACTCCAGTGGAGAGGTGAAAATCAATAATGAAAGACATCCCAGAATTTCTTTAGAGGCAGTTTCCTCATTAATTTCCTCTTGTAATCAGCCTTCAGAAACAGTTGAAAAAGTTAATAAGATGTGAAACCATAATCTCTTTAATTTTTTTTTTTTATACACAGTGAAACAGGCAACATCCGAACACTGGTTTTCCCAGTAATGTATATAAATGAGGTAAATTTTGTTACTAATTTGCAATAATTTTATGCTTACAAATCACTGTCTTTGAGCTGACCAAAAAATACATCTTTTTGCAGTTTTTCTTGGTGTTTGTGCAGTTACAGATGGGAAGCTGTTTTGGGAAGACTGTTAGGGGAAGTCTTGCAAAAGACCTCTGTCATATAGTCCTTGTAGTTTTGAAGACACTGACCACGGGTAAAAGGGCTCCTTAGAAGATCTGGGAGCTCACAGGGTCAGACCTTCCGTTGAGCAGATTTTTGTTTGCAGTGCAGCTTTATCCCTGAATTCATCAGACTATATGGGACTAGATTTGGTAACCCATATTATTCTTCTAGACCTATGTTGTTGTGATCTTAAACTGAGCATTCAGAGTCACTGCTTTCTTTCGAAAATGCAGACGAAGTTATTCCCCTGGCCACACAAGGAGCCAGAAGAATTCTTATCAGAGAAGGACTAGCAAAAAGTAATAGAGCACAGGCAGAGAATTGAGGGAGTGATGTTTCCCTACCCTTCACAGCAATAAAATGCCTCACTAAACACAAGAATAGAAATTAATCTTTTTTTCTGTGTTAATCTTCCTCTGCTCCAGAGTGTGCTGATCGATGAAACGTCTGCCAATAAACTGAAGCACGTCCTGCTGGAAGCCAGTGTTGTAACCGGAATCCCCTTTGTAATCATGGCTCTAGGAATTGTTTTCGGGATCATTTTTATTGTGCTTGTGTGCAGATCCCGTGGCATAAGCGAAGAGGTAAGCAGCATTTGAACTTGTCCTTGTTTCGTCTGTGTTTACCTGTACTCGATTTTTCTTTCGGTTGTTTTTACTTTTTCAGTATTCACAAACTTTTTTTTTATATGTTATTTTTGTTTAAAATGGCCTCTCTAGGGAAGGGAAGTTTTAATAGACTCAGAATAATTGCACCAAACAAAGGATTACAACTAATACAAGAAACACGGTAAGGCAGGTAGTATTTCCTTGGTAACTGGTAATTTCCTTGCCAATTGTAGGATAAAAAATATATAAAAAAACAGCCTGTCTAGAGGATCTTAATGGATAAAGTGCAAGAAGTCCACCATCTGTGTTAAAGCTGATGCCCAACCTCTGCCATATAAGCAAGGCAGAGGAGCTGAGACAAGATGAATTCTGGACCCTTTGGTGAGAGAAATGGAGTGTGATCTCTAGCAGGCTGTTTTATCCCTGTAGCTGCCATGTTTTAGTGTGGTTTTGCTTGTATGGTGTTTGCTGAGTGCACCCTCACAGCTGCCCAAAGCCCCTCACGCTCCAAGTGTCTGGCCAAGCTGTTCATGTGCTTTGTCCTAGTCTGCGAGAGCCAGCGCACGTTCGGTGTGCAGCGGCAGTGGCAGCAGCAGTGGCAGTTTGATGCCCTCCTGTAGCCTGACGTCTTTGAGCAGTGGCTTGAGGAACTGGACCTTCAGATCTCACAGCCTCACTCTTGCTTTTTGCTCTGCTACCGAGGAAACTTTCCCTGAGCAGTTGTGCTCGGAACTGTAGTTCAGACCCCCTTACGTGAGAGCCTGATCCTTTTTCCTGGGCCCTTCTGAGTCTGCCTGTGGTACTGGCAGGCTCAGACACAGGGTTTCCACTGCCTGAGGCCCCTGTATGAGACATTCCTGGCCCTGTATGTGTATCGTGATACCACATCTCTTGGATGTTCTTGAACATTGCCCAGTGACTAAAAGAGCACCTAGATCTCATGCTTTTTCTACATTGGTTTTGTTGTTTTCCCCTATTTACAGAGCACTGAAGATGAAAGGGCTCCGCTCATCAGGCCATCCTAGTAGATTTTCCGTAACACGTGAGCTTGGAGAATAAACTATTAGAGCTGACCTAATACCAACTACCACTACCAGCGTTGTCCACTGCGGGGGAACGATCGTGTCAAGTAAAACTTGTTGTGGTATAGAAGAGAATCTGGAAAATGGTCAGAGGAGGAGACTTTTCTTACCAGCTAAGTTATAACTTAAAAACTCTGTTTTAAAACTGCTCAAGATCCTGCTTTTTTTCAACTCTGCACTGTATTTGTATCTGCACTGACAGCCGTAGACGACCATAACCACTATATCAGTGAAAATAAAATGCCCTGATTGATTGTAAGAATGACGCGGGTCAACTTTGCAAATGGCCTTAGGAGTGTGGGCTGTGGAGTACCCCTGTGGCAGGGTGCTGAGGGCTATGGTACCACAGGCTCCTGTGTCACCCAGGAACGCTTGAAAAATTTGCTCTAGGCCGAGTGTTGTCTTCTCTGTAGAGAGCTACAGGCTTCTCACTACCAGTATGTACTGACTGTTAAATCCTTTCACAAGACTGATTTGTAAAGCTAATCCAAAAGGTTCACTGAAACTTAGTTAAACGTACCTAGCTATCGGGGCGGAGGGGAAAAAAAAGCTGTTTTCTTTTTGACCTCTTACCTGTTCTAACTGTGCACAGGATCCCATTGCATGTTAGTGACACATTTATCCCTAAGTGTTTTTTTTTTTTTTTTCCTTCAACTTACAGAACAAAACGCAGCCTTGTTCTTGGTGGCGGAGGGAACAAAATGGTGTTCTTGTTTTCTCTGATATCTCTGTCACATTTTCAACTGTGTGGTTTAATGTGAATGAAGACTTGGCAGTTATATTTATTGTTTAGGATGCAAGCAGACTTCCATATTAAGGTACGTGTATGGCCTGGAAATGCCAAAGCATTTTTTAACTTTTAATTTTTAAAAACAAAAGTATTCTTCCCCAATGAAAAAAAGTACTGTCATGGAGAAGTATTCCTATTAGATCAAGATAGTGAATCAAATTTTAAAATGTATTGCTTTCTTCAAAACAGAGGCACTGTTTTGGTTAGTCTTTTTGTCTAGCTGGCCAGAGGCTCAGCAGCTTTGTTTGCCTGGAGGCTGTTCCAGCCAGGCAGTTTCATGGTGATTACAGATATTTATTTTCTGTGTTGTCCAAAAGCACCGGCCACAGCCCCAGGCTCTCACGGTGCTGCAGTTTTGGCCCTGCCTGTTCCTTGCAAGTGGCAGAACACCAGAGCTTAAGAAATCCATATTTTGAGAGAATCTGTCTCACAGAGAATGTTCAGGGGATTTTTTTTTTTTTTCCCCCCTAGTTGCCTGACAAGCAGTTCCCCGGGGAGAGCTTGCCTTCAAATTATGGTGTCAGGAAGGGGGCAGGGAAAAAAATGAATCCAACCTGAGGCAATTCCCCTGCTAAGGTAATGGTCCTTGTCAGCCAGGTAGTGTGCAGGTATGGAGGGACACCAGGCTACGTGGCTACCCTAACCAGCCCAGCAGAGCTGTGGGAGTGAGGACTTCCTTCTTGAGTCTGGGTGCCCTGACTTTCAGCAGGATCCCACTTTTAGTCTTAATTTTTGTCTTAATAAATAAGCAACAAGCTTCCTTATAGGGTTCCCTTTTGCACCACCATTGCATTGGCCAGCGTGGCTTCTGCCACCTCCAAGGCAGACGGTGGTGACGGTTTCAAGGACGAGGGAGCCAGAGGCAAGACAGAGCCTGACCCAGGACTTCAGAGGTGCCAGCCCCATTCCTGCGGCTTCTTCCTCAGCCACTGTAACCTCTGTTACAGCAGACAAATACTTAGCCCTTTGTAGCAAGGTACATAAATGTCTTTGGGAAGCGGCTACAGAATTTTAGACAAAGCGAGCCTGCTGCTTTGGCTATTGTTTTACTTCCTTTGGGGTTTATTAAACCAGTATGTTGCCCTGTGCTGCCTTGTAGCAGAAACTTGCCCCTTCTTTGTTTGGGTAAGACGCCAGCGGTGCCGAGGAGGAGTTCCCTCGCTGAGGTAGGGACAGTGACGGTTTGGTGGTTCAAGCTGTGGGGACAGTTCTCACCCAGGGTTTACAGCACTACTGCTGTGTGATGAGTGCTCTGGATATCTTCTGTAACACACCGCGCTCCCTCTTGTTCTCTGTTATGCATAAGCAAAACACTAAACCTTGTATTTTTCTCCCTTGGGCACGCTGTGTGGGTGCAATGATTGTTAATAACACTCATGACGGAGGGTCACTAAGGCGGCCGCCCTGGCAGGAGCTGCATCGGCACCCGACTCCCAGCGGGCAGCCGGTGCAGAGCCAGGCCTGGACGACTGCCCTTGGCTCGTGGGTTCGGCCCGGCGGGGCCTGGGCCGCGGCACTAATAAAGGTGAACGTTTCCACCGGAGCTCCAGCTGCGCCTTGCCGTTATTTCACCTCCGCGCCGCGTGCAAGGGGCGGGGGAAGGGGCGGGGCCGCGGCGGCCGTTGGG
>VZSV01000249.1:374404-397372 GCA_013398735.1 Nothocercus julius | reverse complement strand
CCCCCGGACTCCCATCTCCCTTACCCAGAGTTGAGGGCTTGCGGTGAGGCACCGACGGCCACGTGAATCCAATGTGACTAGAGGAAGGCCAGAGGAGGGGAGATAAGGAGGGGCTGGGGGCAAAGACAAGAACAGAGCAAGGCTTCGCTGGTGATTCTCAGGGGCTTCTCCTGCAGGTGTTAATCAAGCAAGAAATCCAGAGGAAGAGCGGCTATGCCATTCAGGCGGACGAAGAGCAGCTTCGCGTACAGTTAGATACAATTCAGTGTGAGCTTAACGCACCCACGCAGTTCAAGGTGAGCCATTACCAGAACCTTGCAAAACAACCTTTACTTTTCTCCCTCATAAATCATTGTAAAATAACTTTTCCGAACTCTGCATAGCACTTACGGAAAACTTTCAAGCAGTGTTTCTAAGTAATAGGATCATGCTTTTTGCTGTGGGACTGATAACACATCATTGAGGTTTTCAGAACTATTCATGTGCATTAATTTTATCAAATATTACATTTGTTTTAATTATCCCAAACTATTAAATATTTTAATTATTAAGTTTTAGACATAATTCTCAAAAAGTGAGGCGAAACAGGAATGAGCAGTAAATTAGCCCTTCCCTTCTCATCTGTCTCTGCAGGGTAGACTCAATGAGCTCATGTCTCAGATCAGGATGCAAAACCACTTTGGAGCAGTGAGGGCTGAGGAGCGCTACTACATAGACGCAGATCTCTTAAGGGAGATCAAGCAAGTAAGTATCACCTACGAGAGGCCTGGGATACTTTTTGAAAATGCACAGTTAAAACCACTCCTGATATTACTTGCGAGGTCTATTCAGACTTCGAGGTGGCTTTCAAGCGTTTGATGATCAAGTCAGTTTTACTGCTTTCAGCAACATTACATCAAATCAAGATTGCACAAAGTTTTTCTACACAGTGAAGCTAGTAATGGGCCAAGTGCTGCTTTTTCTTAACACTAAATTATATGGGGTTTGTCAGCACACCGAGGCCTCCCTGCTCAAGGCAAGTTTAAGAACTATTACTTCATCTGTCAAATTGTACTCTGTTAACCATCTTTCTTTTTTTTAAATAAACTCCCTGCAGCACCTGAAGCAGCAGCAAGAAGGCCTGAGTCACCTGATAAGCATTATAAAGGATGACCTGGAGGATATAAAGCTCATAGAACATGGCCTGAATGAAAGCATCCCCATCAGAGGGGGCATCTTCAGTTGACCGCACAGCTGGCCACGGGGGTTACCCAGAAGGTGTTAACTCCGCTTCGCTTTCCAAGGTCAGAATGGGTGAGGTGAAATAAAACATGTATCTTCTGGAAGTGTATTGGCTGTTATCCTCAGAATTTGCAGAGTGTCTTCAAAGCTTTTCACCTTGACCTTAGGAAGGTATATATTTTATAAAGTTGTGTATGCTTTAATAAAAGAAGGAAAACTCAATCTGTTCAGATACTGATTTAAACTATAAAATTATATGTACTATTGTACATTATTTCTCTATTTTTCTCAACAGCATTGTCTAAAAGGGGCAATGCTGAGGGCATTGGTCCAATTGTGACTTGTTCTGTGGAAAGCTTAGCCTGCTTCCATTTGTGTCAAAAGAATTGGCTAATAACGTGATGTAAACAGTTAATTTAGATAATTCAAGTCATGTCTGTTGCTTTACTGCAAGTCTTTACAGTGCCATTATTATTGGGGGGATAAATCGCAGGAAGTTGACATTGTCGCTGTCTGCCCTCCATTGGGTCTGTATGGAGTTGAAGTTACCATGTTATCACTTCATGTGCACAAAGCTCTACCGCCCCTCAAACAACTGAATGTCTGGATGTCTTCTGACTTTTTTTTTTTTTCTTTCTTTATGGAAGCTAATAAATTCAGTCTCACTTTGTGTTAAGCTGTGCATGGTGTTGGCTCTTTCTCAGCTAAGTCAGTATGGAAGGAAACAGTGAAACTCGTGAAAAGGACAAGTTAATGCACTTCTCTCTCCTCCCCGGGCTGCAGGGGTTTGGGCGGCGCCGCTCAGTCCTACCTGCTCCCGTGTCCTGCAGCGCAGACGGCTACCGCAAGCACCAGAGACACAGCTTCAAGCCCAAGTAACTTGTTTTGCCTCATTGCAAGTGTCACTTAAAACAGCTGAAACAAAACTACATGATGTTTTGAACATGAGTTCCTACAGCATACAGCAATTACGATTAGTACACAACCATGCTTTTCCTCAGGAGGTGAAATGTTTTGTTGATGAGCCTCAATGAAAATGAAAAGTTTTACTTCATAAAACATATGCCACAGATCAACAGAAATACAGCTGAAGGATTTTTTTTAAGAGAGGCCTCTGCTATTGCCTGTACTGCGTGTTACAGATAGAAGCGTCTCCAAAGAAAAGAATAGCCTAAAACAAACATCTCTCGCTGTTTTTCATTCTCAGTTGCACCAATATAACCTTCAGAAGGAACCTCTCTCAGACATGCACCCCAGCCACTCCAGCAGGACTAAGTGTTTATTATCCTCCCTGTGACTCTTTAAAATGGGAACTATATCCTTAAGGATTTTGGAAAAGAGGCCACTGCTAGTGCCTGTACTGCATGTGGGAGACAGTTTATTTCTGGAAGTGTTTCTAATAAATAAAACACTGGCCCCAGTCAAGTTCCACATCTACTTTTCTCAGCCGCACTTACCATGTTTCCAAAAATAAACTCTCTGGAATACATGCCACAGTCTCTCTGTTAAGAGGGTTCTTCGGAAGGGATAACAACTGGATTTTATGAAAGAGCCCCCTGCTGAAGTATGTTTTGCAAGTTCAAGATAGTTTATTTTTGGAAGTGTCACTCTGCTGCATGTATGTAATAGCTTCAAACACACCAGTCAGCCTTGCTGTAGCAAAAGAATAGCGATGATATTGCAGGTATTATCAGTAAAATACCACTGTTGCTAACAATGGTTGAAAAATGAGAAAGCATATGAGCAGCTCACCAGAAATAATCTAGGAAAAAAAGAGATTATTAAGGAGAGGGCTGTAGTCTAATAGTTGTCCAGCTGGCCAAAACAGGCCTACGTGAAACAGTCCTTTTACTACATTTAAATAACAATTCAAACAATTGTCCGGAGTGGAAAGCAGCTCTTACCTCTTTTGCCCAACTACCTTCTCAAAACAGAAGGATTCTCTGAAACAGGGCAACCCACGACGCACTGCAAGAACCTGACCTCCAGTTTGCTCGGTGGCTTCGCCCCCGCAGGCACGTTCTGCGCTTGGTTAGGAAGCGGTCAGGGCATTGGACATGGCGATGTAGCGAGAGCCGGCGGGAGGCAGCGCTGCCCTCCTCACGCTACTGCGACTGCTTCACAAGGCGGAAGGCTTCAAGGAACTCGTTGAAATCGATGTTTCCGTCCTTGTTGAAATCGATGCTGCGAACTAAGTCACTGATGCCGTCGTCTGTGAGTTCAATGTTCATGTGGGAGCTGAACAGCTTCCAGGTTTGGTAAAATTCCTCAAATGAGATGAGGCCTAGTGGGGGGAGGAAGGCCCATCAGCACAAGGCTCCCAGCCCGTTGCACAAGCAGCAACCCCTGCTCATGTTCAAGTTCTCTGCCCATCCCCACTACCTGCAGACCCGAATTGAAGGAGGTCACTCCAACGCATCTACCTTTCAGGTGCTGCAACTAAATTGCCTAGTGCAGACAGCAACAGGTAACATAGAACTGAAAACTGAAGAGCAGCAAAGGGACATCATGTCATTTGGGAGAACAGTGGAAGGCCAAGACAACAGTATTTTCTTTCCCAAAGTGGTTTGGTGGGGTGGCTGCTCATTTTCAGCTAACATTCAGATCCCAGCCCATTACTGTATGCTCTCATATCCATTTTTTCCTATTAAATTCTTCCAGAACGACTAACTACAACTCTTTGCCCTGGCCGCATGTGTTCCTTGGAAGGGCCTCATGTTTGTGGAAATATGCCGTGACATTTCCAAAGTCCGGGAGACAGTAACACCTTAAACCGTAACGCAAAAATGCATTCGTATATGATAAAGGGAGCCCCGAAGAAGAAAGGAACAGAACACATTGGCCAGATTCCCCCGCGCCGCCCCCCCTTACCTGAATGATCTCTGTCTATGATCCTGAATATGGTCTCCAAGTTGGATCTGTTTCGATAAATGACTTCCAGCAAGCCTGATTGGATGTGCTGGAAGAGAACACGGTCACGCTCCTTCTCTAGCTCCCACCTACCACCCCGGCGCTCGGTGTGTGTCTGCGCAGCCCTGTGCAGCCGTCCCGCACTGCGCTTCGGCAGCAGGCCCTGAGCCCAGCAGCCCTTACCTCCTGGCTGCGCTGCTCCATAGCCAGGTTGTCAAGCCAGGACTGGTACTCGAGGGCGCCGTCAGCCGCGCTGCGCACCAGCTGTGGGCGCAGCATCCGCCAGGGCAAGCCCAGGCGCAGCACGGATTCCACCGCTGTCGCCCAGTTGCTCAGCGAGATCCTCCCTGCAAGGGAAAGGGAGACACTTGGAGACCTCTGAGGGACAGGAGTCCGAAAGCACATGAGCACAACTGGTTCATGGCTTCTTCAGGGCCACCCCTTGCTCTACTGCTGTCCCCTTCAGGCTCAAACAAAACTCTCCAGGGTCTCTGCTCCCTGCTGAGCTGGTAGAGTGATGGGACAGCAACACCGCAAGTACATTTGACAACCCTCCACCGAAGGAAAAGGCTGAGAACATGGCACAAGCACCCGCACCAGCTCTGCAGGCTGGCGTGCTTCACACCTCTGTGGCACACCTGAGTGCTGTGCAGAGGAGGAAACTCTGCAAGTGCCGCGCAGAGTCATTGCAGGACAGGAGCACTTGCTGCTCCCCCCGACCTGCCGGAAGCTCTTTATTGCCGCAGTAAATCCGGGCAGCAGGGTTGCAAACCTCCAAACACCGAAGAAGAGCAGGATGATACTTTTTTTTTTTCCAGTGCAATCCTGTGGCCTCTGGCCGGACCTGCCCTGCAGGTTGTTGCCCTACACAGCTCGGTTAGTAGTTTCTCAGAGACCCAAGAACCTGGAAAAGCCCCTACTTTAACAGCTGCTCTACCAGCGAACACAGAATTTTGTAACCTACTTGCAACAGAACGGATAGGCACACGAACGCACTTCTGCTGGGTGCTGTTTCCCCCTCCTGGACAGATCTCAGTAGCTTGTCTACGTCACTGCCCAAGCAGAGCACTCCTGTTAGAGCACTCCTACAGAAGCAGCCCAGGAATTACAAACTCACAGCTCCCTCCTTAAGGCCCTGACAGAGACAGCTACTGCTGGGGGCATCAGCTCCCTTGCTCTCCACGTGCCACTGGTCTTCAACTCCGTGGCTGAAAGAGCTCAAGAGACCACGCAGCCTTCCCTGAGACATGTGACTGTAGCCTTCCAAACTGCCTTATCCTGCGATTTATCAGTAATCCTGTTCAAAAACGTTTTCCTAGGGCTGAGTTTAAATTGTTAAAAAATGAAGCTAAATGCCTCTGGCTTTTCCTCCTGACCCCTTCTTCATCACAGCACCACTCTCAGGCATATTAATGCTTGAGAATCTATCAGGGTTCCTAGCAGGGACACTGAGCAGCAACAAACAGGACCAAAGGTTTGACCAGGTCGGACGTAGCCTCCTCGTGACAGAGCAGCTTGCACCTCCACAAGGAGCCTCCCAAGCAGCCACGCACCCAGTTTGCCCTCTCCAACCCGGGGCCAACAGGGAACTGGCTGGGGTCTGTCCTGGCTCAGATTTACCTGTACCGTCCTTATCATACGCCTTGAATGCACTGCTGAGGGCTGACGTGTGAGCAAAGAGCTTCTCCCGCAGGGCTCGGAAAGCTGACTCCTCCACCCGGCTGATTCTGCAGGATGCAGAAAGACAGAGAAACGCCTTAGGGCTCAGCACAGCCTGCAAGAGTCACCACCCTTTCCCGTTCCTCTGGCTTTGCCCCAGGTTGTCTGCACTCTCACACAAGAGCCCTGCGCTGCTACGCCAAATCGGGCCACCTGCAGCAAGTCACTGCATGGCTGCAGACCCCTCACCCCTGCCCAGATGAGTAGGCAGCCATGAGCTCAGGCCCAGGGAGAACGCGGCATCCCAGCTCACTTGCGCCACAGGTTTTACCCATAGTTGGTTCACTTCTACAATACCAGTAACAGAGGCTTTTGATAAATCTGTGACTTGGGATGAAGGGGAAAGGAGCTTCAGTAAAAGTTAAGTAATTACACTGAAAAGCTGGAAAGCAATAGACCAACTTACAACCCTCTTCCAGGCTGGCAACCCTCCCTCCCCACCCCCTGAGCCTCCCTCAGAAAAGCCGGAGAGCCTTGCCTTTGGGTCATGGTCAGAGTGTGGGCTGTCTTGTTCGCCTGGTACTGAACGAAGTGGGGGACCAAGTCCGGCCCCAGCTTCACATAGGCTCCCCTGTTGCTGCCAATCTCGTAATAGTTTGAGGCTGAAAAGATGGTCAGAACCTAACCCGAAAAAGGACAGGCATTTATAACCATATATACACCCTATATATGTATATACACATCAGTAAAAGCAGTGAAGTAATACTATCAGTGCCAATCTGCAGTCAAAAAGTCTGTGACAGCAACCTGCATCATGCTGAAAAGGAAGAGCTAGCGGGCAGGCAGGCAGGCTAGAAGCCTCAGAGGAGCGAGCACCGACCTCGTGTGGGGCTCCTGCTACTTCAAAGTGCTCCCCCAGCAAACCTCTGCTCTCCTTGGCCCCGCACAGTATCAGTGGCTTCAAATTGTCCTGACCGAGGAGCTCAGCTGGGAACATGTTGCCATGACTTCCAGTAAGGCTTCGAGGATTTCGTAGGAACTTATCAAAACCCCCACGGAAAAACAGAGAGCTAAGAAGCAGCTCCCCAGACAGCCCATCCTTGCAGAGAAGTATCCTGAACCTGCCCTCCCTACCAACCTTCCGGCTGTGGCAGAACTCGTAGCCCTCTTGCTTGCACTCATGAGAGCGGATAAGGAACTGCAAGTGGTACTTCTCGAGGATCTTCTCGGTCACGTCAGGGCCGAAGTAGCAGCCACCACCTCGCACGGTGTTCTCTCTGCAGCCCTCCTGAGGCATGGGGTCGCTCCAGAGAATGTCTAAGATCTGCAAGGATTGAAAAGAGCCGCTGCCGAACACAGGCCACGTGGCTGTGTGGCACGGAAGCGGCCATCCATAGCCCCTTGATGTTTGCCAAGCAACTACAGCACCGGACCCGCAGGGAAACAGAGATGCCTCCCACCTCCAAGCCCCTCTCCCATCCTGCTGTGCAGGGCTGCACTGACCTGAGCCCACACTGAGGGGCAAGGCTGTTGGCCTTGAACTACATGCGCACTCAGAGCATCTGTGGGCACAGGGGTAGGCATAAACAAGGCCTGAAACAAGCCTTCCCTTGGCACCCTCTAGACTTCCAAGAGCCTTTCCTGTCCTCCGCCAGCCCAAAACACAGGACCCAGAGCAAGAACTGCTGGCAGATCCTAGGGCCAAGAGCGTGTTCACCATTAAACTGCTTTGTTCTCTGATCAGGACACTCAGCAGCCTCCAGTAACACAAGTGCTGACTCAGCAGCCACTATTTGGATTAAACATAATCTCTTTAACCCTGACCTCAATATGCAGCTTTAGCCTGATAAGGTGTGCAGTGCGTCGGGTTATCATATGTAACATGAGGCTCTTTTTCAGCTCACAGCAGAGGTTCACAAACAAACTAGCCTAGCAAAAACAGGAAATGAGGTTCCCAGGCTCTGACCTCCCCAGCAATTTACTTGCAGGAACTCTTACGGACTCCAAATCATGAGTCCTTCATCAGCAAATGACAAGCTCTCTAATTAGCTACATGGCTGACTGCGGGTACTTCACGTACTCAGTGGGCGACATAACCACTGGGCTCTACAGCCAGGCTCATTCAGTATCCCCCTCCCTTGCTGAGAGCTACGAAAACCTGTGACCCACATGACGCCCGAGCAGCAGGTTTGGCGACCAAGCCCTGAGCTCAGCAAGTACAAAGAGCAGTGGAGAGGCTGACTTGAGAGAGTAGGAAGAAAGCCCAGCAAAATAGGAGATAGCACTAGTCTCACACACAGCCAGAGCTAGCAGCTCAGAGCTCAATGCCTCCTTAAGTCCATTCTACAGGGGAGCGAAACTCCCTTTGCAGAGAGGGCCATAAACATATTTTATAGCAAGATTCCTTATATGAGCAGAGAGAACAAGGCGGCAGGAAGCAGCAGCAACACACAGAGCCAAGGACCCTGCTTACACCACTCACCTGCTTCCACTCCTCTTGGCGAGTCCAGCACGGCGCATCCAGGTCAGTCATGGAGACCAAGCTGGAGTAGGTGAGCTCCTCCTCCTCCGACTCGCTCACGTCCACGAGCCGGCGGCACCGCTCGATTTGCTCCTGCACCGTCTGCCGCACCCACCTGGAGAACTCCAGCCTGTTGGCCATGCTGGGAGCCTGCGCTGCCCGGAGCTGCGGGTACGGACTGGTTGCAGCATCTTGCTCTGCTGGGGAGGCCTCTGCTTTGTCCTCCCCATTTATTTCCTGTATTTCCACGTTTCTATTCGACTCCTTCCTCTTCTTCCCTCTCAGTACAGAAATAAACTGAAAGAGATAAGACAGCAAAATGAGCAGGTCACAGCCTGGAAACCTAAGACTCCAACTCTAACATCTTCCAAGGGCATCTGTTAACTCAGCCACGCTCCGAGCCTCAAATCCTCTCCTCACCATCAGAGGCTGATTAATTGTGCAAGGTTACTAGAGTAGCCCTCTTGGATGGGCCATTCTTGCTTTAGAACTGGTCCCATATGCCTCCTGACCACACATCATCTTTTATTCATTGATTCTATGCTGCTCAGACACTTCGCAAAACGTCGATGGCACAGATTGTGTCTGCATTTGGAACCAGGCAACATCAGTGCCCCAGCTACAATGCTTAAATCTTCCAGAAGACAAGAAAGCTTCTTCCCTTTACACCTTCTCTATACGCCTTATTGAATCAAAACGATCCACTCCAAACCTGTATCCAGACACACTTCGGCTAATAAGATTTTTGTCTTGTCCCCAGCCAAGCTGAAATGAAGAAACAAACTCCCCCCAAAACAAATCAACAGGACACTCATGTGTCTGGCAGCGTCTAGGAAAGAACACCTACTTTGTGCCTTTGAATTTTCTCGAGCATGTCCAGGTCAGTGGTATCAGAGATGCCGCCGTGTATAATCAGGACTTTCTCATCAATGAGAGTGGCCAAGGGTAGCCAGCAGAAGACATTCTGTATCATCTTCAAGATCTTCTTTCCATGCGCCTAGGAGAACAGGGCAGAAAGGAAAAGATGAAGCACAGAGCCTTGAAGTGCATGCACCGCATGGTGGAGGCAGACACACAAACATGTGCCTACCTTGTATTTCTGCATGACTTCCTTGGTGAAACCATAGCTAAAGAAACAAGAGAAACGAGGGTTAGTGGGATTTTGCCGTGGCTCCCTAACACTGCACAGCGCTTCGCACTGCACCCGTACCGTAAGTTGACCATGTGGTCCTCATGGTTTCCTCGGTTGAGATGAACCTCATTTGGATAGACCAAGAGAAAGGTAAAGAGGACAATGAGGATCTCAAGGGACTGTTTGCCTCTATCTACGAAGTCTCCATTGAACACATAGGTCTTAGAAGGGGAAGGAAGGCCATTCTGTGAAAGCAAGAAACAGGTGGACGTTACGAGAGGCCTCCCCACAATACTGCCCCAAACACACGCAGCCCTGGATTGCAACGATGCCGATCTACACATAGCACCCCTCTAGCTATACACTTTCTCAGCCCTGCCCCAGCTTATGCTATGTGATACATCCTGACCAGCTTTTTAACCCTGCAGGCTCATAGTGGCAAAAGCACCGATAAAAAAAAAAAAAAATGCCATGCAGGAAAGGGTACTAGCACTTAAAACAAGGCATCCATTGGCACTTCTCAAATGTACAGTAACATCACCACGGCTGTAACAGGCTGTAAAAGTCACAGAGAAAATAAGCTTCAGCTTTGTGAAGCACTTGAAAATTAATCAAACTGAACTGGAAAGTTAAGCTTCAAAGGCCCAGTCCTGCAATATACCTCTCAGTGTGACCCGTGCAACATGTCACAAGTTAGGCCAGCCTCCCTCTCACCAAAAGCAATGACACCTACCTTATAAAATATGAGGAACAAGTCATCCAGCTGGCCATGCAAGTCTCCTAGCAGGAACAAAAATACGTATCACAATATGTTTAGCCACCTCATTGGTATTTAGCATATAAATAAATACTTCTAACTTGAAAAGATACCCATAGAGTGACTTCCTACGAAGTATCTTCTCTATTGATCAATGATCACTGAAACATTTTGGGAATTTTAAGGTCCAAATTTCCTACACTGAGGCAATGTACCTAGAGGAAAAGGGCATGGAGTAAAGGCTTCATCTGAAGCCTTTCAAAGACAACAGAAAACCTACATCAGCTTCTGCAGACTCCAAATTAAAAGCTTAGTTCTCTGCTCTCTTTAGTTCAAGGCAGGGCAAGATGGCACAACAAACTGTTTCACCTCAGTTGCCTGAGGTGCAATTCCTTGAGGTGCAAAGCCCTCTCCATGCAGGAGAAGGGTTTGCATACAAAACACTCAATAATCAAACTGAAACTTCATTTGACACGATTCCACAATGAGGTTTCTTTCCTGGAAGCTGGCTGCATGCAAATGTTCTGGGCAAATTCAGTACGTTGCAGAAATATCTCAAAGTTTAAACAGTGCAGGTAAACAATGCTGAAAAGCTTTGTCTCCTTCAAATGTGCTTGAGAGATGACTTACTGTGAGACTTACTCCCTCGGCTTAATCTGGGCAGCGTCTCAAAACCCAGACCTTAACATAAACCTGGATATTTTACAGACAGCCTCAATTCCCTCTCAGCACAAAGCAGGCTTTGCATATGGATGACCTGCATTTGTGTTTCACATCCAGCACAGCATGGTGCCCACGCTACCATCTCACAGCATACGAACCCCTCAGCAGAACCCCTTCCACTTGACTGGCCTCTCCCACCCAGACTCACCGCACACAGTGACCTCTTCGCTGTAGCAGGTGGAGACGTGACTGATGTTTGGCAATTGCTTGAGGTGTTTCCTGGTCTCATGCAGGAGGTTTAAGACATAGCGAGCATGAAGCTGCTACTAGGAGAAAGCGAAGGAATTAGAGCAGGAAATCAGTGATCACTGAGCAGCCACATGGCTGGTTTCACAGGCCCCAAGGACTCACAGATGTCACTGCAAGAGCCCGGATGGCAACATGAATGACGTTTGAGGGCAGCCATGCCCAATGGGAGCAGTAGAATGAATGCAGCGATCCTGGGTGTTTCTTAAAACTTTTCACTATTCTCCACATTTTAAGCAAAACTCTCCACATGAAAACAGCAAGTGCAGCCTTGGACAGACAGCTGGGCCCACATGTCACTCCTCATGACTGTCAGCATTGCTTGTGCTTACGAACAGGACGAGATGAGTAACAAGCAACTGCATCAGAGAAAACTCTTGCCCAAAGTGCCCCAACCTTGGCCAGTGGCATGGCTAGCACCAGAGCCTGAAACCCCCAGTGCACCCTCCTGCCCCAGCGCAGTCGAAGCTGTCTACTGGGCAACAGCACTTCTGAGGCAGCTGAAATTCCACCCTGATATCAAACATAAGATGAAGCTAATCCCCCAGATTTTCCTTCACCTTCTCCACATTAAGACAGGCTCTGAGCTGCAGTGTGTCCTAGAGAAACATGTGCACTTGAAGCCAAGGAGAAGGCATTCAGTATTAGCCAAGACAATGCAGATCCTTGTTTTGGAACTGTTTCTTTTCTTATTTGGGGAGGGGATGTTGTATCCTAATTTGCTGTTCAGCAAATTTAGTTTGTTAGGAAGCCTAATGACAAATTACCTATCTCACGCCCTGGCAAATATTCACTTCATATTCGCTTCATGAAATTCCTGCCCTCCTCTGCAGCACGGAAAAATATATCCCTCCTTTGAAACTTCTGTCACATCATTTGAAAGAGGGAACATCAATTCAGCTTTCAGTTTGCCATCACCACACAGAGTGACAGCCAAAATCTTATATTAAATTCCAGCAGACAAAGTTTTCAAGTGAGCCACCCTCATTGACTGTAACAAAAAGATTTCACATACATTACTGAAAAGCATAGTTTGAGTCCATCACACTCGGAACTCTAAAAATCACCCACTTGACATTCTTGGTGTAGAAAGAGGACCCAGTCCATATTCCTTCTCCCCACGTATTCCCTAGGTAGGGAGAAGGGGGAAGTCTGGTTACTTTTGGGATCCTTACTTGTTTCTGTTTGAAAGCTTCCAATAAGGCAGTTGCATGGTCAGGAAGGAGTGGGAAGGAGAGACGGGGTCCAGTGTAGGAGTCTGGCACCTCCATGGACTCATAGTCACAGGATTTTTCTAGTTCTGCTTCTTTGACACTTTCCCCACTTACGAACATGCGACTGATGAAATCTCCTGGATGACCGATGGGTTGGTTGATTTTTGTTTTTGTTTTTTTAAGAGAAAGAGACAAGAGAAAAGCTGATTTGGTTCAGTACAACTTTGCTGTCTGCTAAAGAAAAGCTGTTTGCTTAGGCTAAAGCTCCCATGCAACAGCAGCAGTGAAGACTAGCTCCTAGTTCAACGCTGCTGCAGCATTTGCTGCAGGCAAAAGGCTATAGGGACTGGATTCAGCTGAAAGTCTATGTGCCATATGTGAAGGAGTGTTGGCACTTACAACAATTTTGGCAACACTTGGGCAGAATCACATGCAAGCTGGCTGCCG
Organism: Nothocercus julius; assembly: GCA_013398735.1. Classification (NCBI taxonomy): domain Eukaryota; kingdom Metazoa; phylum Chordata; class Aves; order Tinamiformes; family Tinamidae; genus Nothocercus; species Nothocercus julius. The sequence continues at coordinate 384,542 of VZSV01000249.1, read as the reverse complement.
TGAGTAAGCGAAATCTTACTGACAATAACATGCAAAAACAAACAGTTTTGCAAGGAACTGTCTCCTATGTCACACTCCACTTTTAATACTCCTGTATCTACATTCTCAGTGCTGTATAAAATTTGTGTAAAGACTTTTTTTTTTTTTTTTCTTCCACCAAGGGGCAAAAAATACCCATGATTCCAAAGAGCTTTGCTGTAAAATATATTGAGTGGTGGTGAGAAAAAAGAGGGTAGCTTGAAATAAAGGAATAAGCACTTGAGCAGGTTCACATCAGCAGTATAAACAGTTAATACCCACAAGTTTCCCTCAGATTTCAGAATGACCTTCCTTAGGCTTAAGAACTAACATATAATGCTGTCTGCAGACTCAGGAAGATACTGTACTGGTTCCCACTGCATTTTTCCCACCACAATTATGAATGAGAAACTCAGTATGAAAAAAAAAGATAACAGGGAGAAGGATTCTATAAAGATGGATTTTCTAGTTTCAGAAACAGACCCTGCAGCACATGATTACTGGGGATTATTGAAAAAAGGCAGGTTTCTGCTACTGCTTTTACAAAACGTAACAAGCCTTGATTCTCCCTTCTAGTTCCTAAGTATAATTGCTCCATATCCTTCACAAAGCCCTAAGAGTCTCTAGATAATTCACTCCCTATCTAAATTCCTGAGCAAGACCTCGGGAGGGCCCCTTAGCCAGCATGAAGGGCCAGCAGAGAGCCACGAATCAAGAGAGGGTGTAATTTTATGTGCCATATCTACAAGTGGCATGTGGAAGCTTACGTTCTTTACTGCTGCTTGGTGTGAAGTGGTCCATGAGGTAACTGAAGAAGTTGTGAAGCTGCAAGAAGACAGAGAGAGAGCTAAAACACAACACACCAACTAGGCTTCCCTCTCATGTTTTTCAGAAAAGGACTGTGGTATTAAATGCGCTTGGTGGCTTTATTTCATGATTCATTGCTTGTGAATTCAGCATGCACAAGCAGACAGGAAAGCAAGAGGCAAAATATGAGACAGGTCAACACAGTCCTTGGCCCACAGAAACACTTACAGGACTACCAGCCTGTACCCAGACACAAATGAGTCAGTGGAACAGAAACCACCTTCCTCTTTGAGAATCTAAAAAAGTGGCCCAGTCAACAAGGACAGGCTGGCAACGCTCTCCCCTACAGGCCACAGAGGACTGCATGTTTAAAAAAAAAAAAAAGCCCACTCCCTCTCTGAACTTAATGCAAAATGGTGAAATCCTCAACATATGGAGATTATCCAGTTTCCCTAACACACAATCCACTTTGCTTGACAGACTGCTCCACTACTCTATTCCCACCCACATTGGACACTGCGATCTCTGCTGACTCTTTGCTCCTTCCACAGCAGCAGTCTATGCAGGCTGCTGTATACAGGCCATTTCTTGTACTCTGTAAGCTGTGCAGCATCCCAAAAGACATGTCTACAACTTGCACTCTCAGAGAGAAAGCAACCTGCTTCTGCCTTAGAAGGTAGTTACAGTACAGAGATTGCTTCCAGGCACAAACTAGGAATTAAACTCGGCCACTACTGAAACTGCACAGAAGGGAAGTTTTCATAGAATCATAGAATGCTTAAGGTTGGAAGGGACCTCTAGAGAGCATCTAGTCCAACCCCCCTGCACAAGCAGGGTCACCTACAGCATGTGGCTCAGCACTGCGTCCAAGCGGGTTCTGAAGATCTCCAGAGAAGGAGACTCCACAACCTCCCTGGGCAGCCTGTTCCAGTGCTCTGTCACCCTCACTGTTAAGAAATTTTTCCTAAAGTTCCTACATATTCTTTTCTCTGGCACCTTACCTTGATCTGATCCTGCTCGCAGGCATACTCAATGGATTGAAATATTCGCCAGGTGCACCGCCGGCGCATTTCTAGCCGAGCAACATAGCGTCGATACCACCTTTGGATCAAGACAGCTGCCTTGAAAGCTAGGACACAGAAACACAATCAACATGCTGAGATGCAACTGCTGCCCCAATTGAGGGACTACCCCCTATGCCTTTACTGACCCCCAAAATTAAAGATTTTTCTCATTTAGCAACAAGTCTTCAGGAAAGGTGTTTTGAAGCCTAAATATTGAAGATAGCAAAACAACCACTTCTATTTACCATGCTCTAAGAAGCAAGCTGATCTTGCAGGACCAGAGAGCTCCACAGAGCTTCTAACCATCACTGCCATCTCCTCAGTATCAGTGTTACTTAACAACAACTTTTTGTTATCTAAAGACTCAGCTACATTCTTTATTATTAATAGACCATTAGATCACTTTCTACCTTCATCATTAGTGTGTCCCACTTCACTGGGGTGGGACTGGTACTAGGGCTTCAGGAAACGAGAGACCGGACTGAACTTATGCAAGGAGTCAGGTGAAAACAAGACACTGAGTCCCCTTCCAGAACCTTAAAAATATGGGCTTTGTCTAACTTGCTTTAAGCCAAAACAAATCTAACAAAAGCATTATGAAGAGGAAAATGGATCTCCAGCCACTGAATGACGCAGAGGGAACGAAACACTGGGAATTTCTAGGTCCCTGGTCACTGTTCAATCCACAGCCTACACTGGCACCAGACTCTTCCCTAAAATGATGGCCATTTCCACTGCTACAACCTTTATAACCTAACCATCCCTCTGCATTTGCCCAGTTCCGGGGGTTTTCATGAGAAGATAATTTCAGATGTTGTGTGTGCACATTTAAAGCAGAGTGCACTGGTGCAGTTTCCCTATTCCTTTTTCACTTTCTGCCACAGAACTGTATGTACCTCTATGAACTCTTCTATCCTCCTCAACTGGCCTTGACCCATTTTTACCTGCCTGGTTACCTTACACCACCTTGCCAGTCAGCCACCTGACACCTTTCTCTCCCTTTTCCTTTTTGTCCTCTTTCTGTTCATTTCTGGAGCCCTACTTCAGAGTCTTCAGTTTTAAACTTCCTCTAGCAATGCTTCTCTGTGTCATCTTCAACTGAGGAAGGGACAACTGTTTTATCTACAGGCTGGCTGACCTCATAACCAAATGCATGCTACAGAGTTAGAGTTAGCCCAGCTGCAGAAGCTTGTATTGCTTCGGTAGAGTTTGGCATCTGGTTCGTGAGAGATCACTGCTGTGTCCACCGAAGCGGGGAGAGCAATAGGGTATGCGGGGTGGAAAGGTTTTATAGAAAAGAAAGGAGAAAAGAAAACATTGAAAGCCGCTAAGCACAGGTAGAAGACAAAGAGATCACTTTAATTCAATTAGCTTGTATTATATAACATAAACCACCCACCCACATACTTCAGCAGGAAACATTACTTGACCTTTACTTAGAAGAGATATCCTGATGGCTTATGCGTTGAAACTAATAATCCTTCTAAATTATGTTAACAAAACATGGCTTGGAGCTATTTTTCCTACATCTAGTTAGGTAGCTAGTGTTCCCAAGAGCTCACGCTCAAAGTGGGCAGAGCATGGAAAGGGAAACTGCTGTTTTGCCAATGGGGTACTGAGCACCAGTGAAGTCTTAGGTAAGAAGGTAAGACTCAGTTTAAAACGAGCATGAACAGCTTATGTACCTTGTACCTTTGTGTGAGTGTGTTTTCTGATCTGCTGGGCCATGAAAAAAAGCTGATTTTTCTTTCTGCAGTTTGGCACTTCTGACATTGCCTCCTCAACCCACCAGCAGAACAGACCCAACACTAGCTGCCTTATTTCCTGTATTGCAGTTTGACTGATACATAACCAAAACCACAGTGCTAATCACTGCCTAAAAGAAACAGCTTCTGAACACGTCGCATCCCTTAATAATCAACATAATGTCCAATTACTGCAATAGGATTCACACGTTCTTAACCTGATCCCGAGCGGAAGTTTATAGTTACACCTCCACATACACCAGTGAAATCCAAACCCTTTGAAACATTAAATCTATGAAAGCTCCGTTATCAAGTACAGTGAGTACATGTATCATCATCCACATGATTTCAAGCTTCAGATAGGCAAGCCATTATTTTCTTATGCTACTTTTAAACTGCAAAGGCCAGGTATTCTAATTTACCAGCTTACCTGGGTGAGTTGCATCTGGCAGTGTTTGTGCTAGTTTAGGAGAAAAAAATAATAAAAAAGGAAGAGAAACAGATTTATCCACATTCTGTGAGTATCCAAGCAGTAAACTGAATCATACTTCATTGTACAAGCCACTGAAAGCATACCAAAGTGGCAGCATTTTGAATGAAATAACTCAATTTAGGTTAGGAATGTAGTTTGGAAAACAGATCAGTTGCGAAAAAAATATTGCCTTTTTTTCCCCTGAAATAGCCAATAATCAAATCAATTGCCTAAAAGCGGGTATTCCAAGACTATCCTTTCAGGTCTGTTGCATGGATGAGTGCCAGCACAGTAAGATTCCCTGAGAAGGACACATAAGAAATACAAGCAGATGGCTAGAGGATGATTTTAATAACAGCTCAATCAAATTGGAAAGCCTATTCTAAGATCAGCTGTTATGAACTATGTTCAATTTTAAAGAGAGAGAATACAAGCTAAGGAGCATTTCTTGATACACTTCAAACTGACATAAGCAGAACAAGTTCTATCCAATATTCAGACTTTATCCAGTGAGATTTAACTAATTAAGCTGCACACCTCCATCAGCTCTGTCACCTGATACCAGCTGAGAGTCTGGCCCACTCCTAAGCAACCACACATCTGCAGACAAACAAATGTTACAAATGAGTAATGCTGAATCACAGTATTCCCACAGGATTCCCACTCTCTCAATTTCTAAATAAAATTAATGGCTTTGCTTTTGAGGCAATTGTAAACAGTTTGTACCATACTGCTGGACTGCGAGTGCAGACGACTGTAGGAAACAATAAAGTTACTTACTTTTTTGCACTTCCTAATGTGTAAAGTCTCAGTGATAGGCACTGTTTGTGCCACAGCAGACCAGAGTACACACACACACACACTCAAGGGGTCTTATCATACAGAGAGTTTCATAAAAATCAGTCATTACTTGGAGGACTTGTAAACAAGCTTCGCTTATGAGCAGAGATAAGGACCTTGTACTGACATATTAACATAAAAAGCACATTTATCTTGTATTTTCAGCTTTTCTTAGCCACAGTATCTAACCTTCTATAGAACCAGCTTTTTTTTCTGGCTTTGTTAATGCTTTACCAGCCCTGCACCTCTAAAACATTCTAGAAATACGAAGTCCACCAGAAGCATCAGGATGATATTTTCTATCTCACTGTCAGAACATATGGTTGTAATACACAAACATTAACCTGCAACTGATTAATTCATCTAGTGTCAGTTCCAATAACATTACTTTTTGCTGCTTCATTTCCAGCGAGATTTTGAATGATTTTAATCTCTCTTTAGTCTAAATCAGTGTTATTTTCTCAAGTCTAGTACTGATTTTCAGCATGACAGCTGAGATTGCTCTTCAGAAGATCTTCAAAGACATAACTCATGCCTCAACACTATCAAAAAATCAGGTCATTCTGAAAAATATATCCACCACAACTTTCCAAGAGGATGTACACATCCAGCCAGGAAAAGATTCAATTTCAAAGAATCACTCACCATTTTCAGACTTCTGCAGGGAGTACTTGAAGTTGGCATTTACAGAACTACCAGTTCCCATGTTCTTCAGCCAATACTCCTAGGATAGCAGACTGCTGCAGACTGACCCAGTATCACCAAAACCACGCACAAGATGCAGGAAAGTGCATTCAGTCAGAATCAAATTGGTTGCAATGTGTATGGCAGTGCTGGGAGTCTATAATCAAACATATTAACACTTATTAAGATCACCAAGCAGATGGCCTGTCTTGTGCACAAGTACATCTGCTACTATCAGGTTTTCCTCCACTTTGTTGACTTCTAGACTATCTGATAGGGCAATTTCTGTCTTAGTCCTTGAAATTTCAAGTCAGCTATGAGAACAGTAATAATTATAGCACCTTGGTTAGTTACACATAAATGTCAGAGACTACGTATTAGGTACTGTAGCTGTACAGTAAAGGTATAAATCAGGCATTCATGTACTCTTACAGTCCTTCACATGCCTTATTTTAGGCTCCTAAACCTAAACTCTCAGTAACAGGGCCATGTGGTAACCTTCATTTCAAAGGCTGGACTAGAGTAAGCTTGATACACACACACACACACACACACACACACACACACACACACACACAGAAAAAAAGGTTAATGAGATACTCACATTTTCAGACAGGAGAGGAAAGAAAAATCTGTATGTAGATCAATTGTAAGCCATGTTCTGAGCAGAATACACCCCCCAATCTCCCCACCTCCCCTCTTCCTCATGTGCAATTGAAGGGACTAGATGAAGTAAAAGGTGCTTAATTACTGCACATGATTAGAGGCACTCATACACTATACAGAAAAAAAAGCATGTCTTGCAACACTAATCTGGAAGCAAAAACGTAATTAAGTGACTTGATTAACAAGCATTTCAAGATTTACAGACAGATAGGCAAGCACAGATCCCCTATGAAGGGTAACTCTAATTATGAGGGATGAACACACAGATGGTATTTAAATCTATTTGCAGTTCCACAGCTGGAGTCTAAAATAACAATTAGCTGTCATAAGAAAATAATCAGCTTTGTTAAATAAATACTGCTTTTCTTCACCTCGCAGATCTGCTTGAGCGTGGGGGTGTATTATACCAGCAATCAGTTGCTCAGACCCTTGCCAGCATAAAAAGGGCAGGACAGCCAGACTTCCTTCTATCTCACTGTTGCAGAGGCAGTCTACCCAGAGCAAACGGATGTAAAAATGAACCAGTACATTCCTTCTTTCACTCTCGGTCATGTTTCCTTTGGAAAAAAAACACAGAAGGAACACAAAACACCATATACCACTGCCAGAGCAGTCCCAGGCTGTATCGCATGGTAACTAGAGAGGGAGAAAGGCTGAGAAAAGAAGGTAAAAATCGGTTACGAAAACTAGGTCATGCTAGCAGCAGATCACATCTCTAAGGATTTTAAAGGGTCAAGAGAAAAGGACTGCAAGGGCACTTTTTCTAAACAGCAGAGGACCAACAGCCCTGCTCCTCCCCTTCCCACTTCGTGCAACTTGCCTACTTCAATCTCATTTCCCCTATCCCACACCCTTCTGAGAACAAATGCTAACACGAGCATGACCTTCCATTATGATATAAGTATATGATATATACTGTATAAGGTACATGTGCGCATTGTTTGTGCAGGAAGATAACCCGTTTTGATCTTGAGAAAGATACAACTGCAAAAATATGGGCTAAATAATCCAGTATTAGACATCAAATCTGAATAGGAAAAAAAAAGTTTAAAATCACAGCTATCTATGTCAGCACATAAGACCAGCTCACTTGAAAACTGTGTGCTCACTGCAGAAAACACAGGGTAAAATATGCATCACAGCCCTGATCCTGGCAAACCATTTAAAAATCATTTCAAACCGAGATGCGCAGAAACTGAGAGGCTGCAGGAGGAAATGACTTGCCCAGCTCACCTTTCACAGGAAGGACAAAGCTAGCCAGAGTGTTCAGTTGGATGCAGACCCTGCTAAATAACATTTCCGACCAAGAGGTTTCTTGCTAGAATGAAATGCTGAAATTCTCCGTCATGCCCAGAAAGCTGAACTGCACAGTGGCATCTTCACATTAACCAGATGAAGCAACACAATACTTGGCAATGCTGCCAACAATGCACCACTCCCTGTAGATTTTATTCATTGCTCCATTTTAATTTACTGTCCATTATTTCATCTTAATCAAGACAAAGCATGTCACGAAGCCACTGCTGAATTATGCCCAAGTAACTACATTTGGTAGATTATGCTCCTCATTCTTAATAACACATGTACTCTGACTGCTTTCCAAGTGAATACGTACCCAAAAGGACAATCACACACAAAAATCAGAATACCTAGCATTTAAGGCTCCTGTTGGTCCCCTCCTGACCAAGACCAATCCCACTTCAGGAAAAACCTTTTAAATTTTCAAGCCAACTATTTCTGAGGGTTGGCTTATAAATCCACATTTGGATATCCAAGTAAAAGCAGCATTCCAAAGAGAGAAATCCGACTATTTCAAGTAAGTATTAGCTATCCAGTGAAGCAAAGACGTGAATGAGTATTACCTCGTATGAGCAGTGCATTTTAGAAACAAACATCCCCAAACACCTCTATTAATTGTATCCTGGTACACATGGTGGAAACAGATTCCTCTCAGATGAACTGACACCAAAGACACACTCTAGATACTAATGGAAGCTTAGTCCACAGGACCAGACCCATGGAAAAAAATCTGAAACATGGGTACTGTGTTCAAGTTCTCCTCCGACGCACACACACTACATCTGTATTGTTAGTATCAGGTTCTTCAATAGCATTAATGTTTTTAATGAAAGCCTGCAGCTTTTCAGAAAAGAAAAGCACGTTTAAAGAACCTTTAAAAAATATAGCCAGGAGAAAAAATCCATTTTTCAGGACCTGCAACACTGTCAGATGACGCCTAAAAAATTAAGAACACATTTTAAGTTAGTGCTGAAGAACAGAGTTGAGTATCTGGCTTACCCAGGATGTGTTCACAAGTACTGCCTCTTTTGATAAGATATGATCTTGGGAAGTTTTTTTTAGATAGAAATTCCAACATCTCTCTGAAAGCAACTTTGGATGCACAGAACAAAACTTGACCTCGTTTCCCTTCCCCCCAAAATATACATAGGCGTTTGTTAATTTTTCACAGCCCTACTTTAAACATAAATTGCAGCAGTCTCGATATAGGTATGGTCCAGTACTAATGTGCCATGGGCACAACTGCAGAGAGCAAGCGCACGCATTGTTACCTACCCATTTCTCTTGTGCTCAAGGGTCTTGCAACACATCTCTTCCAGGCAACTCCTGCGTATGCAAACTTTTTCTCCTCCTTACCCTCAGGTTCTTCTGAGGACAGAGGCCTGACCAAAGCACAGCAATAAACTGGAGACTCCGATAATACCAAACGTGTTTCAAGGGTGGAAGAAGGGAGGAAGAAATAGAGCCAGGCCAATCATTCAGCACATCAGATCCTCCCTCATCCACCAAACAGTGAAACGCACCTCCCTGCTACCTTAAAACCTGTAAGCAAGAAAAAGTAACAGGGACCTAAAAAGATGGAGCCTGAAAGACCTGAGAAAATTCAGCAGCAGCATCACTTCATGAAACAACAGTTGAGACAGAAGGGTGCAGCCAGCTACTGGCTCCTTTCTCAACTTTGCCTCAGCCACCACTCCCCAGCTGCAGACATGACTACGTGTTCTTTGGTCCAGATCAAAGTCCTTTGAGATAAGCTTTCCCCAAGCTTTTTGGGAAGTTGCATCACGTGCATCTCAGCCTCAGCTCATGACTTTCCGCTGGGACACAATGCTGCAAGGCGCATCCCCAAGCAAAAGTATGTGTAAATAAAACAAGGTGATAAAACCTGCCGTATCAGGCCAGGACTTAAATGACACGAGAAAGCACAGATTCAGAGAGGCACACACACGTGGACAACTGGCAGAACAGCAAAGCTTAATGTTTCAAATGGACACCACACACACAGAAAAGATGCACTTTCTCTACTCACCAGTTGGCCCCAAAAGTCAGGAGACGTTTCTAACATCTCTGTATGTATATAGGGATCATATGCTCTCTTTTGCAACAACATAAGCACAAAACTGATCAAAGACATTAAAAGACATAAAACTGACTAAGGGAACACTTGCACAAACTCTTGGGGTCAAACTCTACACCTTCCATCACATCACCAAACTTGCTCAGAGTACAAATAACTAAAGGCCTTTCTTTGCAAGGAGCGCCAGAGTTCTCTGGCATGCCAAACAGCAAATAAAATAAAATAAAAATAAAAATAAAATACAGTAAAATCCTCCTAGGAAAGATGACGCATTTCATACATACAACACAAAGCCCACTGTCTTGACAATGTTATGGACGTTTAGACAACTGAAGAGATGAATCTGGAGGACCAGACAGACTTAATCAGAGTTTACCAGGAAAAAAATACTGAAAGAAATGGATGGCAGAAGGCAGTAAATACAAGCACTGCTAAAAAAAAAAAAAAAAAAAAAAAAAAAAAAAAA
>VZSV01000249.1:350899-374385 GCA_013398735.1 Nothocercus julius | reverse complement strand
GAGCTACCAATGAACAACAATAATAATAATAAAAAAATCCAATAAAAGGCCCACAAGAATAAAGCTGCTAGCTAGCACAAGGGAAAGTGATGATCGTGCCTTTACTTCCAAGAGTAAATACCTATGTCCCATGTGTACATCTGATTCAGCGCTGCACATAGCTGGAAACAGAAGGTGAAGCTTGTTTTACTTTATACATGCACTGATCTCTGCACCTGAACAGTTACTGCAACGTCAAAAAAAGAAAATTTCAGTTAGAAAATTCCCAATAATTTTACACAGTCTGATATAATAAGAAAGGCTATTTTACCTCTAACTATGGAAGCTTACTACTTCTGCACACAAAACACTGCTACAGAGAAAACAAAATGAAAAATACAACTTACCTTGTCACCAATTTATAACTTCAGGATAAACAGCATAGAAGGATTCCACTTTTTATAAAGGACTGTGTTTGTTTATATGCTTATATAACCAGCACTCAATATTCAAAGTAATCAATAGTCTTTGAAGTGATTTACTTGGTTCAACTCAGAAACTCCTCCTCAGGGACCTAAGCTATGAAGTAAGCTGCTCCCTTGGCCACTCAGTGGAGACTCCATCTCTTTCAGCACTTGCAGTACAAGACGTGTGTGCTGTTCTGCAACAAGCACAGAACCTTCAATTTATTCACTGCACAGTTGTTTTGAGCAGCCTTAAGTACCCTCCCATGTGATGCTTAAGAAAGGCCACAGATCTGAAATGGATTAGGATTACCAAAGGGGATTATGAATGAGAAATGCAATACACTGGCTCCTCTCATCTTAAACGACAAATCTGCTCTTACACACTTTCCAGTTGCCTTTTGTTAACACAAACTTCCAGAAGATGTAAAGGTTTCACTCCTCATTTTAGGCAGAAACATCTTTGGGCTTTGTAGATAGGGAGTCTGCCGTACAGGAACCAAAGGCAGGAGGATGCAAGCAGATTAGCTACAAGTTATTCTTCCTTTTATTTAAAAGCAGAAAACAAAAACTTCCCGAACCCACGAAACCTTTAAGAACTACTGGTGTTACATCTCATGTTTTCTACCTGATCCAGTACTGCTAAAATGTTTTTAAGCTGTGAAAAACGCTGACTATTTTTATCAAATTTCAATTCTTACACAAAAACAACCCAACACTCATTTCACAGGTTAAATAATCTATTTCATAAGATACATCATTAATCATTTTCTTAGTGTTTGTATTTTTTAGCACATAATTAAACTGCTAAAACCTGAAAGCTAAGTATTCCCTTGACTAGCAAGAAAAAAAACATTCAGCTTAACATCTACGCTTTGTTCTCTTTGGAATCTGGATATGTGAACATTTATGAATTGATGAAATGCAAGACTTTCATTTTAAAAAATACAAAATCAGAATAAAATCGATTTCTTTAAAACTAGTCTCCTTTCTTTCTTGCTTAAAATAGAAAAATAAAAAAATCTTCTTTCAATATTCCACTTGGTGTCTGAACCTAAGCAAGTTCTCCACAGCCGATGAGACGAACAGGAACAGAGCTTCTATATGTATATTTACGAATAACATAGAAATGAATATATTATTTTATAAACCACAGAGAATCTGGCCACATCCATTCTCATTCTATATCTGGCCTTACACGGCTGAGGCAAGAAGACCGTGCTAAATTGCACAAGCGAGGATCTTTTTCCCTCTACTTGTGGGTGGCTGTTGAATAAAGGAAACCTGCTGGGATCAGGAGTCCTTGTCTGCTCTGTGAACTAAAGCGGTATTGATGTGAAGCTTTATCGAAGATACTGTGATCTCTTTTGTATCGTTCTTCAGGAAACCCTGCTTTTCAATGGCATCAGTTCTGGCACAGGAGTCCTTATAACAGCATTGGGCAAACTGGGTCAAGGCAAAGCTTGTGGTACATTTATCCGGGCAGAAGCAGAGGATGCAGGTAAGCAGGTTATGACACTGAGCGAGACTCATGCGGGACGATCAAGGGCCCACACCTCCGGAAGGCTCTCTCAGGAAGCCTGCCTAACCCGTGTGCAAATACTGCAGGCAGCATTGCAGTGCCTGCAAACAGTGCTCCGGCCACAGACAAGCACCCCTTAGACCCTGTACAGGCAAGTGTTCTTCCTATATCCTAAAAGATTGTCAAAATATTTCTGTTTTGTTCATCATAGGAACCATGAAAGAACAGGGGATTATTGTCTCAAAGTAAAACACCCACCAAGTTGGATACATGAGACATCACCAAAGGAGATGGGAGAAATTTTCCATTTGAAGATCTAACAATTTTACTGCATCATCCTCTCCCAGGTAAAATTCTCACCAACGTTAGTGGGACTTTTTCCAATGAAGGATCAAACCTTTAAGCTATATGTGAAGGTATCCACTGATCTTGACTCCACAGTCCTTTCATATTCCTGCTCTGCTTCCAAGAAATGCCTGCATTGACAATACGCAGGCACAGCATAAGCAGACCAACCAAAAAATGGATACACTAGAGAAACTAGTTGTAAACTTTCCACTGAAGGCAGCTTTCAAACGTACAGCTGAAGCATATCAGATCACAGGCTTCTCGCACCTATCACATGAATAAAAACACAATAACGTACCTATAGAGCTACTCCCTCGAGCCACGTTTCCTTGCCTTACATTCCCTAAACTGACTGAAAATCTTCCACTGTCGTTAAGCACCTTATCTACTACCAAAAGGCAAGGGCTTTTAACATTATGTAGGAGCCTCCTTGGACTACACGCCTCTCAGTCACATTCCACAAACTTAGTAAAAACAGCTAAGGGGCCTGTGCATTGGAGAAGCAATCCTGCTGGACTCAGGATCTTATGCCCACCATGTGTCAGAGAAGAAGACTATGACATAAACAGCAATACTACAGGTCTTCATAAATCAGACAACCAGCTGCATATCTTTATTTAATTATATGCAGACCTACAGCACAAGCAAAAATATAAACTTTTCTTTTTATTTATTATTAATTACATGAGTACATTCAAATTGCACAATAACTATTTCCAAGAACAGTAAAAATACTTTGTAGACATAAACACCTGTTAGAACATAATTGTAGTTAAAATAAAATCAAACTTCTACTACGCTTCATTAACAATATCATCTGGTAACACTTCAAAGAACTAACAAGTCATTATTACCTGAATGGTTCATGTAATGAATACGCAAAACAACCGTAGTGCTTTTAAGAGTACTTTTAAAAATATGTGCTGGTCTTGGAAACCTTCAGCATTTCACCCATTTTGTCTGTTGAAATAAATAAATACATAGATAGACGGACAGATAGATAGATAAATAAGGGAGCATAGGCTTGTATAAAGTCAAGATAGAAAGCAAAGTCTTTAGAATCCCCAGAGGAAATGAATTAATACTTCTATAATCAGTTCTATAATCAGATGTATTACATCAGTTCCCCAATACAACTGCTACCAATAAGATCCAACAACAGCTTAAAAATAAACTACTCAAACTAGAATGCAGCTCCTCATGCTCCTGCAGATCGCATGCACACAGTTTCTTGGAACAGAAGTAAACGTAACTTAGTACCTTCCTCTGAACACATCCAAACTCTGATGTGGAAAACACCTTGGGAGTTCAAGCACTTGGACCTTTCTGCATGTCCATAAGACAAAACCCCCAGAGGACGATTATCGTCAGTTGTCTGTGAGGAGCTGTCATAGACTAAGCCTGATCCTTCTTGGTGTCAAGTGTACAGCCCTCTCCTGCTCGCCATGTTCAGGTCAATATGGGCATGACTGTCATAGTTAACCTCCTGAAGACATGTTATGTTTCCCAGTAGTGAGATTTGTAAAAATAATAACTAAAACATTTATCTCAGGAGGCACTATCTTTAGGTAACACCACGACACACACCATTCACTCCGATAAGGCACTTTTCCTGAGGTGTAATAAAGGGTTTGCAAAGGGTGTCAGTACTTAACTCTATCTCTAAAACAGCAAGAAAAGCTATTTGCCCAAGGTCAAGAAGTAAACCAAGGGAGAGTCAGGTATTCCAACTAGGTTGCTTGAATGCCATTGCAATGTTTTGTGCCTTAGTGACTCTTCATTTGATTTTTTTTTCTGTTTAAATACAAGTAGCTAGAGCACCAACATGCTACTTACCCCTCTTCACATCACTGTCCTGATCCACGTCCTGTATTTATCTGGAAATGCAGCGCTCATTACTGTGGTATACACTGTGTTACTGGTGTGGGAAAAAGAGAAGTGCGAGGGAGTCAAAATCATTCTGAAAACAAAATGATTCATTTATAAAACCAGCAAAGCAGCAGGCTTAATTTTAGCAGAAGCAGATGTTCTTTTTACATAGAGAAGTGTTAAAAAGACACTGATAAAAATGAAGGTTCTTGGTACAAACTTTTACCAGATTTTTTTCCACTTAGTACACCAAGGAAGTGTTTCTACATCTGTTTAATCAGTGTATTAAAATATTAGCATTGCTGATCTTTGCAGTCACATGAACATAATTTTATCCTTTTCCAATTTTGCTTCTAAGACAACAGACATGTAAGTCCTGGCACTGACTTTGAGGACACAGTTGCCAAGCTCAGATGTGAACGACTGATGTAGAGTAAAACAAAATAAGGTACCTGCAGAGGCATCATCTGTCTAACAATGCAAAACAGTAGTCGTATACTGAAATTAATCTGTTTTAGAAATCCTGTTACTAATGTATGTTTCCCATGTACTACTTTTCCTTTTTGTACAGGAAATAAAACAGCAGAAATACTACTGCTGGTCTGAGCAGTTTTTTTTTTTTATCAGCGCTAAAAAAGCAGAGTCTCTCTGTAACCAGATGTAACCTGATCAAGTGCAGTTTGATGGCTGGAAAGCAAGCAACAAAACAAGAAGAGTTCTGTGAAATATGAGGACACAATTCCCCAAGCACAAGCAGTAGTCTAAGCTGGGAAATCACAAGATACTCAAAAAGATATATACAAAAATCTTGAGGAAGTTTGTGTTTGGCTTTTAAGTGGCCTGAGGCATGGCAGGAATCACTGATCAGTACTGAACCTAATACTTACTTGTTTAAGACCGGCTTCACTGACAATACCTGTGCAGAAAGTTTGAAGAGTTGTCATTTTGGTAAATGAAAGGAAATTAAAAGGCTGTTTAGAAACAGCAGTGAGACTAAGTTATGAGAACAAATAATGCAGAATCAAGGATTATTCTTACCATTTTCTTTTTAACATCAGACTGTATCACAAAAATACTTTAAATAAAAACTCTGAAATACCCAAGACCTAAGATCTCAAAACCAACTGAAAAGAACCACTCTTCCCTAATAATTTCTTTGCCTGCTCTAGTATCCATAATTATGCTTGAGCTGCACAAAAATGATTGCGGTTGTGGATTCACCTCCTGCCCTATCATGTTCTCCTTTTAGCAGTGGCCAAGCTACCAAATATTGTTAGCCCTTGACAGTCATTCACAGAGCGCTGCAAGGAATAAACCTTATTTCTACATAAACTTCATGTATACCACACCCGTAACTGTGGAAAACCGCAGGCCACACAACACACCTGATCAAAATTCCAGTAAGTATCAGTGTCCTTTTGGTTCATTTCCATATGCTTTGGATCAAGCCCTGGTATTACAGAGTTAAAATCAGACTAGTTGTAAGAGGTCCTTCAATAAAATCTCTCTGACCAAATATCACAAAGGGAAATCCACACAGAAAACATTTAAGAACTTGCATCACGCGTAAGAACAGGTTCTGGATGCCTCTGATTCTGATGTCATGTTATTTTTTGCTATGCACACCTATGGAAATTTGGGTTGTCTCAGTGCTCAATGCTCAGTGCTCAGGATTTCAAATCTAAAAATATTGCATTCCCTTGGTGCACTGCAAAAAAAATCAAATCTCACTCAAAACTCAATAGAAACTGTTCCAGTATTATATGCAATAAAGAAGCACATAATCAATATATTAAAATGTGCTTCTAAAATCCTTTAGGTGCTTCTGAAAATACCAACCTGTTTCTAGAATAGTAATAGTGAATAATCTCCATCAAAACTCCAGAAGCCCTTTTTGAATAGATTTACACATTACTCTTGATCAATGTAAAATAATTTAACAGTACTCTCAGGTTTTTCAAAACTTTTAAATATCTGTAGTTTGATGCAAGAATTGATAAATTCTGTCCAAAGAAGTTGTGCACCTATTTATTAACTGAAGTTCACAGGAGCTTAAAACAGTGCCCACGTATCTCAGTCTGGGCATCCAGAGACAAAGTAAGCCAAAACTAACAGACCCCCCAAAGTCTGGATTTGACCAGAGTCACCCAATGAATTCCCCCAAGAATCTGACTTATTAAGTGTCCATCAGGAGATGACATTTCAAAGTGAAGCGCTCCAGGGTGGGTCCGCAATACACCGTTTTTTCATTATGACTTACTCATACAGCTTTTAAGTCCCTGCCAAAAATGTAACTGCCCTTTTGCTTTGGAAGAGAATTCTAAGTCAAAGGTGACACGCCGCAATGTAGAATTTGAAAGAAATACCTGAAAGAGTGTATCAAAATTAATATTCTGCTGCCCAGTGGCATTGAGAGCTCTGATGGCTGGAGTTCTGCAAGGAAACAATACAATATCGTTAAACACACTTTACTGTTTCAAAAGTTACAACGTGTGACTGAGAAAAATCTCTCCCAAAATGCCTTAACATTAGAATGCTTTCTTTGGTCTAAAATAAACTTAGGTGCTGTGTGACTGTGTTCCATATCTTGCTGCCAAAGCTACTACGTTACTGTAATGTGAGAACAGAACAGCTGGGAAACTGCCAATAACTTCCTGCATATTATACAGCCTAATGATTATATCATGTCTGTGAGTTTCCTAATAACGTCATCAAAAACATTTTTTACTGTAAGGTCTAAATCCCACATTTTTTATTATTTCTGCTTTAAATGCATGTTTTTGACCTAGAGAAGAATAAATCCACATCTCTGAGCTTTTTCAAAATAAAAATAGTATCCCACTATACAGCTCTACACTAGATTTACCTTCGATCATCACAAGGAGGAGGGGTGGTCCAGTGGTCATAGTTTGTCTCCACACGAAACCACCTATACCACAATATACAAAGACAAAACAAAAGACATCTCAACGGGTAATTAAGAAAGACCAAAAGGCAGTATTTCTGTACTGCCAAAGGGAAAAAAACGCTCTCTTAAAAGCCTCTTTCCTGAATCTCTTGCAAACCCAATGGATCCCGTGTTGATACACATAGCAATCTTTACAAATTACCGAATACAAATAAAAAAAAGGAGGAAGCCTCTAAAGGCTTATTTCTCTTGATACCCAGTTAAAAAACAAACACATACACGTGTTTTTTCCACTACTGTCCATCTAGACTGCCCCAACCTCACAAAGTGGTTTCACTCTTTTTCTAAGGAGATAGCAATGTTCCTTCCAGAAAGCCTCATTAAAGTCTGTCCTATAAGTGGTATTAAGAGATGAGCTTGGGTCTCTACAGAAAGTACTCCCATTATCCTTTTCTATCACTCAGGAAAAAGTAAGAAAGATGAAAACAAGGCTTTTTATCCTACTTACGCTCCACCTAAAGGATCCAGAGGCCAGAGGTCTGCTGGCCCTCTTCTGTTCCTCGTTATGACCATGCCTTCTTTGGGTGACACGCCTCCTACAATATAGTACACTTCAGCAATGATGGGAACGCTAGCTAGGCGGAGAACAGCAGACTGAAAGTCCTCCGCTCTGCTCAGGGTCTAGTGGAAAAAGAAAACCAGAATGTATCAAAAATCCCACAGTGCCTCTCAACATATTAAGAATAAAGAGTTCTCTGATAACAATAACCAGTATAGTGTCAAATAACTATTGGATCATCATCTAAGAGAAAAACTGCCAAATTGTATCCCATTTTACTGTATCCCTCTCCAATAAATGAAATTCTCCCTGGGACAGAAGTATTTGCACAGCTCTCAAAGATTTCTGACACTCATCAATGTTAGGTGAGTTAGCCACCCAAAGGACAAGAATTGCCTCTATCATATATGTTGCTGACAACCTAGGAACGAGACCTAACCCCCTTATAAAAATCTTTTCTTTACAAATCTATTAAATTTTCTGTGGAAATAGCAGTTAGAACAACAGATCTGTTACAGATCTTTAAGTTCACATAACATGACTGTGAAACCTGAGAACACTGTGCACTTACATCTCGGACAAGCCAGCTGACCGGGTAATTTCGATTCAGGAAAGCAGCTATTGCATTTTCCCACCACCTACCACCCTCTGGGAAAAAAAAAAAAAAAAATTACAAAGGCATGTTATGTATACTGTATGAAATGAATCTTTCTGTCTTCCTTTCTTTTACAGGTCTAGTTTTGCACTCTTTCCCTCCGCTGCACTACAAAAGAGCAGTGCAAGAAATTCTCTCACTATACCACTATCATATCATTCAAGCTATGCAGCTTCTACCAAACAGGCAAAGCACACGCAACTTCCAAATAATAGCAGCCTCTTGTGCCATCTCAGGTTTATCAATGCTGTTCAGAACACGGCTGATGCACTGCAGAACAGTGCTGATAACGCTCCGTTTTTGCCATTGTACCACTTCACTGAAAGCTATACATGAAACCTGCAGCCCATGCTGCATACTGAGGCTGGGTTCAAGCATACCTGAAAGGCCCTCACTTTAGAAAATTCACCTTTCAGATGGTCAGTCATGCAGTTTTGCAGTTTTATGAATCACTAGGTACAGATATGTGTTTCGAGAACCACGGAAAGCTAAATTCTGAGTGAAACAGGGCAGCTGCATACCTATGTGAAACAGCAGCATTTCAGGAAAGGAGCTGATGAGCACATCTACCTGCAACTATAGGTGAAATATAAATAGACTACATAATCCCAACAGAAGTTCAGTCAGGGGCAGCTGGATTAACACTCCTGCTTTTTAGAATATATCTCGGGATCTGCAATGACCTAAGAGATTGGGATCTTAGCTTTTCAGTCTATTCTGAAAGTTTCAGTTCTGTGACCTGTGTTACAACGTTAGACAATAAGGTGATAGGGAGCTGGTAAGACAGAAAATAAAGAAGATGGAACAGTTTGTATTTAGAGAGAGATTCAAGAGAGCTAGAGCAACAAACTCGACCAAACCGAAAGCTTTCTACTAGAAAATATGCAATGAAGTAAAAAATGTCTCTTTCAAGGCCACGCTCAGTAGTTCAAGAATCTAAGTTTCCAGGAAGATCCTTACGCTGATTTCACTATCAGCTTTAGCAATTTTAGTTGTAAGAAACCACACAGAGCTGCAAAGAGAGAGATACTTGAAGGGCCGCAGTAGAGAGAAGTGGAAAGTGCGTTCAGCGTGTAACAGGAAAAAACATAATATTTCTCAAAACAAGCTAGTGCTAGAAATTTCAGTCAAAAAGTAGCACATTCCTTCTGGTCATGATCTGCTAGCTTCTCAATTTAGAAACATTTTTTATTCGTAGTTGAATGCTGAATAATGACAAGTGAAAGGCTAATGTAACAGGGAGTAGCTCTTCATATAGCATATTGCCAAAAGGACTGCAGCTCTATATAATAATCAACAGCTCTCATCTCAACTATTGGCATAAATTACCCATATTTTATCTTACTGAACTTATACCACACGAATTGTGCAGAAGAAAATTAGGAGAACTAAGAAAACCGGATATACAAAGGCCAAGTTTATAATTATTCATATGCCAAAAAAAAATTAGAAAAAAAAAAGATGTTATCACTTGAGACCTTCATCCTAATTTGTAGTCATCCTTCTCCAGCAATAAACCACACTTTCACTTCCCTCAATCTCAGCTGTACAGTGACAGATAAAGAAAGCAAGTAGTCACTCTCAGTTCATTTACTAAGCACCACATATGTTGTGTGAATGGAATGTTGTCTATAATTAAAAAGCTGTCTATATCTATATGGTTGTCTATAATTTAAAAGTATCAAAGTTCAAGGCACATAGACAGATGACAGCACATGGGTCTGTGAGGGACAAGGGCAGTCATTTCACCAAAGTTTGGCAGTCCTTCATTCTCATTTCAGGCTCAGGTGCGCAGAATGGATCTGTGCATGGACTATTGCATCTCACAGCTGTCTCAAATCTTATACTGAAATCTGAAGCACACTGTTGAGGAACTAAGATCTCTGTAATATATCTAATGAATATTGATCCTACAATATTTTAAAAACATGGGAAAAAAGACTGCCTGAATTAAAAGAGAAAATTTGCTTAAAAAAAAATTTGCTATAGTCAAATATAGACATTTATTTTAGATGTGGCTTCTAGCTGAGACTAGACCGTTCCTTGTTCATATAAACGGCCAACAAAGAGCAGAATAAAATAACTGATTCTTAAAAATAAAAAGGGAGGCCAGGAGATAACAACCCAATGTCTGGTTTGGACATGTCCATCAATGCTAGTGAAATTCAAGAGTTGAAGGACACGGCAGTCATCCTTCCTCTTTTTTCTAACTCTTAACAAGGCCTTTTATTATCATCAGATATTAGTCATCTACAGTGACATCTCATGTTTCCTCAGTTGCCCTTCCAGTATCTCCAGGGATGGTGTCAAGTCCTCCTGCGTTTCCACTACATCTCACAGTCTTTACATGTCTTCCAATCCTCTTTTCCAAGTTGCCTTATGGCGACAGATAAAAATGGAATATAGAGAAAGGGACAGAGCACCTCAGGAAGCAGCAGTTTACTTGCTGTACAAGACACGACATCTTTTTACTCTGAGCCCCTACTTTGCCTTCTCTAGTTGTGTCTCCTGAAGAGATCACATGAATTTGATTCTTCCTGATTTCCTCAAGGTTCTCTGTGTCCTTTTGCACTTTTCAAGGTCAAGTGACAGACACTGTGCTGACAAATACATCTCTTCTACACAGCTGCCAAAAAGCAGCACTACATGTGACACTACTCCCTGTGGTCTCAATTTCAGCTTCCTCCTGGCATCCTTACAACATTTTCCCTCTAGGAGAATGAGGCAACAGTGTTGGAAGAGGCAAAAATCAACTGAAATAGTGTACACACTGTCAAGTGCAGAAAATTAATTTATTTTACCTCGTTCATCACCAGAGATTGTGAACTTGTGGGGGCTCTGTCCAGTCCATAGGCCTACATAGCCAAAAAACGTAGTGCCTTGATACGCTATCTGCAACCACAAAACATACATTATGTTAGCATTCTGGATCAAAACACGTTTTTAAACACAAGCAATACTTTGAAAGAGCATCCTGTATTTTTTTCTGGGAAGATCATACATCATTGTCACGACAAGTCACCACAAAATCTTGGCCCTCAGTTAAAGAAAACACTCTGAAGTAAATTACAAAAGCACCCTACAGGCCAAAATTCACCAGATTTAGTTTGTTAATGATAACCAAGTACTACAAAAAATGTTGCAGGTAAGAAAGAAACAGTAACCTTGCAATTGCAAAAACAACTAATGAAGGTTAAGAAAAACTACATTGAAGTATTGAGTATTAACAACTATTCATTTATGGCGATTTTCAGCATCTAAACCACACACACTGGCCACAAGAATTAACATCTCAAAAACTGACTGGAATCTCTGCCAAAGTTATCTTTCCTATATTCTCTAGTATTCTTTCTTGTTTTTAAACGTCTTTACTTTCTTCTCCCAGTAGTTCCTTTTAAATACTGATCTTCAGATGCTAGATTATTTACACTGCTGTATCTGTTCCTATTTATCCTCACTGACTGAACAGGCACAACAGTATTCAAGTAATTCAATAACCTGGTATTTTCACACTAAATTCTGTTGCCTACACAGTAGTATAACCACATACAGTTCTTTCAGAGAATACCACCTAGCCATGTCAACCACAGATCATACCTGCCCACATTTTATAAATTGCACATCAATTGTAATCTTGCTTAAAATATCTACAAAATCATAATCCAGGTTCCGACCATGATAAATGTTTCCTTTATCATCCTGAGCAACAATACTGGTACAGAACCTTCAAAAGAAAAAGCAGAAAAAAAATGAGTTAAAAAAAACTAAAGTGACTTTTCTCAGCATTATAGTCTAGTCAAACTAGCTTAGCATTTCAGGAGCTGTAACTTACTTTTAAGTATTTTACTAACATAAGCATACACTATCCACAGCACATGGCTAACACTTGCACTTCCCGACCTGAGAATTCAGCCCCTCCCTATACTTTTTGATAGAATTTCTTAAGAACTTTCACTTCTAGTTGAACAAAACAAAAAAAGATGAAGCACACAGGTTTGACTGAAACTCTGCATAACTAGGAAACATTACAATGTCCTATGCAACTCATGCATGATAACCAGATGAGGGCTTTTCCTACACCCGTGTCTATACAGTATATACCTTATCAGGTCTCACCAGGCACAGAAAGTCAAAACCCCTACTACTGTTTGCATCATGTCAGATACTACAAACCAGGTAGGTAGCAGCACTTCCACTCAGAGGAAAAAAAAAACATATTTTCAAAACTCATCTTTTTAAAATCCAGATGAAAAGCTGACATATAAGAAAGGTCACAAGATACCAGGTTGAAACCTTTAAAATTTCATTTTCCTGGACTGTTTCATTTTAATTTGCATCTTGTTTGTTTTTTTAATTACCATTTGCTTACAAGTTCAAATAAAATCCTCTTAAAACTAAAACACCAGCTGTTTCTCTCATTAGACTTTTCAACAAAAGCTAGACCGTACCTCCGGAACAGGAAATATCCTATAATTACCTTTTAAATATTAAGAGCTTCAGTTTCACTGAAATAGTTTTTTTTTTTTTTTATTAAGCACATATATACATACTATATATATATATTTATTAAGTATATTTACTGTATGGAATTAAAAACTTTACTTCTCTGGAGTGAGGTTTGTCAACCCAATAATGCAAAGCACTGCCTTTCGGAGCTGTAAATTGCAGACAAGTAGTCTTTTCCTGGTTGCTGGTTTCCCTTTAGCTTGTGAGCACTGGTAATCTTAAATTTGCATAAGCTTTAACGAGGTTCAAAATGGTCAATGTCCTCCATAAAAAATAAATGACTTTTGAGGTATTAATACTTGAAAAGAAACAGTATTACTCTTAACTGGTATCACAGATTAGAAAAAGTAAAAATGTGAAGAAGCATCTATATGCACTCATGTTTTAACTAAAACAAAGAAATCCTCATCTATAGAGTGTCTTATATCATCCTGCACATACCTCTTGTGCAAAAGAAGGAATGGAAACCAAGTACTTTTTTCCACTGAGGTTTTCTTTCCTATCATAAAAGTAACTGCATGCATTTTGCATTGAGAAAAACAATAATAATAAACAAATCCCATTACGTAGCCAGAGCGACAGTCCATCCAGACAAATGGCTTGGAAGCAACTTTGTTTATCCCTGCTAAATAGTTAAGCTATAATTAACAACTTAAAAAGAACAAAAAAAAAAGGGGGGGGGTGTTAAGGCATGGTTATTTTTTCCGTTTTGTTTTTGATGAAATACAACAACTTAAAGGAATGCATTAGATTTATCTTAAAAGAAGAGCAAACTAAAAGAGACTGAACAAATGGCCCTTCCTTACCATTTTTTTCTTTGTATTCTTATGTTTTTATATACACCTAGATACGCGTGCTAACACAATAGCTGTGTATTACCATTATTAATAAATGATAATGCTGCTCTGTAACACTTTCTTCAATTTACCACACAAGTGACAAAAAAATCATCCAGATTAATATACGAAATATTAAAATATGTAATTTTAACAGAATATGCAATAATCTACCACATGTCTTCAAATATACACCTTTAATGAACTAAAAGGAATTTCTACATTCATTTCTAGGAGATTCAATCAGAACCAGATACTTACGCTGTGGACTCATAGGCAAAGTTCAGCAAAACTCCATCACCCAGACTTATTCCCAGTGCTTTGCACAGTCCCAGAATTTCCCCTGCAAAGGGTTGGGGCATAAAGAACTCCAATTCTGCTGCAATTGGTCGAATAACTTCATGGACCCATTTTGGAACTGTTTCACTGCGAAACACACTCAAAGAATTAATTAGGGATTACCCAAAAATGAGACAGGTTTGCAGAAAGGTTTGTAGCTTATGCTCAGAAATTAAATACTCGTTGAACCTGCCACTATTCCAATCAGCCTACATCATTTGGGACTGATCGTTTATTAGATCCCCCTCCCACCCTAACTCTGATATCCCTGCACCCCTGCTGACTTCTGCATTTCCCCAGAGATGTCCACACAAGCTCTGAAATCAGCCTGCGCTTCATGCCTGCCAGAACAATTCATAAGCTTTCACTCTCTACCACTGATCTCTTACTGTCCACTCTCGGATGGATTCCTAATGTAGCAGCACTAGGTTTGCCCTCAATTAATATTCACAAAACAGAAAATTTGAAGACTAATTAAGGAATAGCGCACCCGTACAGTATTACCTCCGCTCCTCACTGCAGCCCCACTGCTATGGCTGGGCGGGAACAGAGAGGTTCCGACCCGGACCCTCTCCTGGCAGCTGCGGGGAGGGTGGCAGGGACCCGGGGCTGCCCTTTCTCCCCCGAGGGACACCTTGCTGCCCCGCACGGAGGGTCACGCAGCCGCTTCGCCCCTCTTCCCGCACCCTCCACCTGCTCCAGCCCGGAGAAGAGCGAGGGGTGCCAGGCTCCGCCACGGCCTCACACTCACTCAATGACCCGGGCGACGGCGGCGCGCAGGAAAACGGGGTCGAAATGCCGGAGCAGCGGCAGCCACC
Source organism: Nothocercus julius (assembly GCA_013398735.1). NCBI lineage: Eukaryota > Metazoa > Chordata > Aves > Tinamiformes > Tinamidae > Nothocercus > Nothocercus julius. The sequence continues at coordinate 359,582 of VZSV01000249.1, read as the reverse complement.
GCTCTTCGGCGGGGCTGTCCAGGCTCACGTTGCACCGCAGCGGCGCTGCAGCCGCCGCCGCCGTCCCGCACAGCGCCGCCAGCAGCCCCCACAGCGCAGCCCCCCGCGCCATGGCGCCCGGCACCACGGCCACCGCCCGGCACCGCCACCCCAATCTTCCCGGCCGCAGGGCGGCTCGTAACGGCAGCGGCCACCCCTGCGCGGCCGCCCGCAGGGGGAAGGGCTTGGAGATGGCGGCCGCCTCTCTCCCTCAGGGCGCCGCGTGCCGTAACGGTCGCCCCCGCGCGCCCGCCGCCTGTAACGGTCGCCCCCGCGCGCCCGCCTGCGCTGAGGATTCCAACGGTCGCTCACGCGCTCGCTCCGAGCTACCCAACAGTCGCCGCCCGCCCAAAGAAGGAGGGGACGAGGCCTCCTCCTCCCTTTAAATTCTGAAGTATTTTTCGCCGTCCCACACACACAGAAAAAGACACCATTGTCCACGGACCATAGAAAACAAAGGAGCTGCGTTTTCTACAGCCGAGCGCTGTGTTCCGACACTGTGCCCTGTGAGGATGGCCTCTTTCACTCTTTACCTCTGATGCTGCCCCTCTGGCCCAGTACCTACTTCTCCTCTGACTCCCTGCCTGGCTACATCCCCTCAGGAGCAGTGGCTGCCTGCTGCCATCTCTACCCTGCCAAGAGGAGGAATATTCTTTTTTTAGTTACAGCCACAGCGGTGGAAGAACGTAAGTATCTTGTGCTCTGTGAATTCCCTTAACCTTGTCAAGCTTGCTGCTTTACAAAACAGGCTGTGAAAGAAAAAAAAAAAAAAAAAAAAAAAAAATACAAGCAAAGAGAAATTCTAAGACTGAAAATAGCTTTTTCTAAATATTCTCCTATCAAACATTGACCAAGCAGGACCTCTTCAGGTCTTGCAAGCAAAAAGGGCATTCCAAGATACAAAGTATTCATGTCTTTTGACCTTCATCATCCTTTTGTGTACACAACACAACCAGATACCTACCCTAAGTGAATGATGGTGTAAAATATAAATATTAACCCTTCCTAAAAACAAACGACCAAAAAGCTTTTCCAGTATACTGTGACATAACATCCATTTCACCTCCTTAAGGAAAGCAGTTTCTAAGCAAATTTGACAAAGGCACAATTCTTTAAGGTTTCCATGAAAGCAGGGGGCTGGTTACAGGAAGGACAACCTACTCATGGCCTGAGATGAACTAAAGGCTCAAGCAGGAATTTCAACCTTTTGGATAAGTTAGAGAATTCGCTCTATAGGTCTATGTTTTTCTCAAGCATACCTTAAAAAAATCATATTTCCTCATAAATCATTTAAAAAAAACCTAAGACACACAACTAGAGGAAAACAAGATTCTTTAGTTTCCTAACTATCCTTTCCTAACTGGTTTTGCATAACTATCTTTCCATTTAAATGGAAACAAGAAAACCTCTCCCTTTACTCATTTTATTCTTCTTTTCTCATACATTTTAACATTATAGTACAACGGTTCTTGCCACCAACTGTTCAATTAATCTGTGGTACAATAATTCTTTTTATTAATCAACAGGTAAAAATAATCACTCAGAAAATGCCTTAGTAAAGTCTGTGAAAGTCATAGTCATAAGATGGGCAAAGACATTACCCACACACACCTCCTTCTTCTGGGCTGATCTGGAAAACAAAATTTCTTTCCGATAACTATCAACTCCTTCAAGTAAAAATGTTTTACAACAAAGGCTGTATATTTTAATTCTTACACATACAAAAAACAGTTCACTGGAAATAATTTACAATCCATCAAGGATAACTGCCTTGAATCCTAGAAAGATTCCAGAATCAAAATCTTCTAAGGATTAAGGCATCTTCGGTCTGCCCTGTACACGCAATACTCCTCCTCTTTACTGTTCATTATTTCAGCAGCCGTTTCCTCTTTTTCAGAAGTGCATCTCGAAGAGCCAACTGGAACATAGGACAACAGTGGAATATTCAGATACTTCAAACTGGTAAATATCAAATTAAATGAAATAACACTATCCAACTGACAACCCTCTCCAATATGCCAATAATATCCATGCATCTCACTGCTGTTTTTGTCAACAGACATCTATACAAAATCACCACACTAGAATTCAAATTTATACACCCATTAAAATTGTGCATCGGTCCTAAAAAGAAAACTCCCATTTGGGCTAACAGCTTACATGGTGTATACTGAGATACCAACATATCTTCCAAGGCATTTTTATACTGTAGGTAAGAAGGGGGGCTCCAAGATGAAAAATGAACTTGAACTATCTTTAAAACCAGCTGACCCAGGTACAAGAAGCAGAATAGTAGTATAATGCCAGGATGTAACTTCCATCTCAATTCCTCAAATTTCTGTAGAAAGCTAACAGCAACATTTCCAGATGTCAAATTAAGAACTTGGGATAAAACTTACTCAGAAAGGTTTAACTAAAAAGTTTACTCACACTATTTTGTACGGGTAAAAGTGTGTAATGATGTAAAATTCCTGAAGCTGTTCAACCTCACAAATAGGCAGTAATAACCACTCAGCTAAAACTCAGAGCAGTAAACAGTAAATACTGACGACTACCATGGGAGAAATGGTGTAGTTGCTTAGCTAAAGTTGGTAGTACAGTTAAGGAAAAACCTGGGCTCCAGAAGTCAGTATGTGTCAGTATGGCATTTAGCAGATCCTATATAATTAAGGGAAAACAACCAACCAACCACACACAGAGTATAATAACAAACTGTTCTACTGACAGATTATATTCCATTAGGAGGAATCAGAGAAAAAAAAAAAAAAACAACAAAAAGCACATCAATCCATCTGGGAATTAAGTAGCATTTTTTTTAGGCATATTTTAAGAGAAGGAGTATTACAAAACCTCTCTTAAAAAGGAAAAGGAAGGGATATTAAAATTTTTCCAAGTGCTATATCACTTGGAAGAAACTTTACTCAAGGCAAATTGGTGGGGCTTCCATTTTCTGGACTACAGTGCTCTATTCTGTGCTACTACCAAACCAGGTAAAGGAATTCAGTATCAGACAGACACAATATTCCAGCCCACTACTAAGAAGCATTTCCAAATCATGGTCAACAAAATGGATGCTGTGGCCCAGGTGAAATGCACACTAAGCAATTTTAACGTTCAGCAAAAAAAGAGGGATTATCAAAAAATTCTTCTTTGGACATTCATCTGACATGCTTACATTAAAAATTTGAAACAAAATAAGGTCTGGAACAACTGAAGATCACTTTTTAGTAGCACTGAGTCTAGTTTAAAGAATTTTTGTCTAAAATCTGGTCAAGTGATAAATGGCATCACAATGGAAGTTGTTTAGTTATGACAATAAAGCAAATAACCTTAAAAAAATGCACTGAATTGCTACTGGCAGGTACTCCAAACCTCTCTGGCTCTAAACACACCCAAACCTTCCAATAAAGGAATGAAAACTTGAAGTAGTTTCCTAAGAGGAGCTAAATGTTTGTTTGATACATTTGGCAGGTGTTTTGAGGCCTGGGTTAATGTAGTCAGTGTTACTTGCACACAGAGAGAATAAAAAGCAGCAATCAACTATTCGCTCAAGATATTAGGCTACGTCTTCCCATGCAAAAAGAAATGTTTAAGACACACACTCTATTGCTTTCTCTGCAGATAATTTCTTTTTCACTCTTGCTGCCCTTAGGGCAACAAATGGCCAACAAATATACATTATCCTGTTGTTATTGATACTGGCAAAGGAGGGTTTGTAAAAAAAGAAACAAAATGTGCTCCATCGAAAGACAGAATCTGTCAAAAAACATCTCAAATATTAAAAACCACACACAAAACGAAAAAGCCTACATAACTGAATTATTCTGTAAGTTTTGGCGGAAACATGTTCAAAAGCATTCAATTTTGTAATGCCCTGAAACACTCCGTACTGGCCACTTGCCAGGTTAGATGAAAAGATTTTAAGTCAGACTTTTTTTTAAACACAGATACACCCTGACAAGGTGGAAAGTGGCAGGACAAGGCCCTGCCCAAGTCTCTGCTCTAGTCCCAGCTGCATCCAGGGAGGCATTCTCCCCAGCTGAGCTGCATTAAGGGTGTGAGCAGGGCTGTTTGCACTTGGTGCTTACTGGCTTCAACCACAGGCACCTGAGCACAGTGGGAGGGTCCCCAGTCCAAAGCCTTCAGGAGCAAAGTCACCCCGCAGAGTTCTTGCCTTGCCCTCTTAGAAGCACCTTTTCAGCTACGCTACCATAGTTGCCTGTGGGACAGACCATGCAGTACCTAGATGGAAGAACTTAGGCATTTAACCTACACATCCTTTTGCTAGAGCTGCTTTGAAACCTGCAATCAGTTGGCAATTTCTGTGCTGAGATCAGCATATTGTAAAAGAGTGGTAGCAGGCTAAACCCAAGATGCCATTTTCTACACATTTCTAAACAGGTCTAAAAAATTGTACTTAAATCTGCGCCCTAATTCTCTTTATGACAAACTGTTGGATCGTTGCGTGACCTTAGGCCAGGAGAAGTGAGCCCATAATATGACAGTAATATGAGGGACAGCAAAGACAGACACACAAACTAATAAGCCTTCCTGAAGGATAACTTTAACATGCTGGGGAAACATTTCTTTCCTCACACAGTCATCATCAAGGTCCTCCTCTGATCTACTCTACATAGACCCAATCAAACTATGTTATTGGCTTCATCATAACCCAAGCATGACTTCGTGCCAGGGCTTGGTCCTTCATGTATATAAAAAAGTAATTCATGCTATAAAGAGAAAAGTCTTCTCCATCCCACAATCTCTGATATGCTCTATCTGTACAGAATTCAAGGAGAGCAACTTAGCCCTAGTTGCTTGCCAGCAAATCTGCCCAAACAAAGGCTTAGGGCACAGGATAGATATTACCTCACCTGAACTACAAGCTTATTGCTCACACTACCAGTCTGTCCTCACCACTGAATATTACCTGTTTTTCTCTGAAAGAACGCTTATTTTTTGTCCGGACATTATGGCTGTATCTCATCATCATGAAGTTCTTCTGTTTTTTCTTTTCTTTGTTGGTAGTGCTGGCAAATGGGTTCATTTTAGTTTTCTTTTTCACAAATTCTTTTCTGTCTGTTCTTCCAGCCTAGAATAGAAAAAGTATTTTAGTATTTTCCACTCCCCACAGGTAACATGGACTTAAGATGACAAGTTCTGTGTCAAAAACAATTCCATATTCAACATGACTTTCTCCATATTATACACATTCCTCCTTGCTGGCTTCATTTATTTAAACAAGGGTAAAAACAACTGTCTGTGTGTTTATATTCCCATCATGACCTGTGATCATGTATCACGTTCACCCAAAAAGCTTCAGGAAATATTTACAATATATTTCAAAGCATATATGTCAGCTAGGCTTCTATCTTACAGCCTCAACCCTACCTGCTCATTTTTCAGGGGAAAACACAATTGTTTTAGAACTGTAAAAAGACAGGGGATGTGAAATAGCAAGGCTTCTCACCATTGCAGTTGCCAGTCTGGTCTCCTTGTCCGATTTAGGCTTCTTATGCAGATGTTCAATATCTCTGAGGGAAAGTAACTCCCCTCTACACAAAACAAAAATCCAACAAAAGGCCATCACTCACAAAGCACCATCTGGCAAGAAAAACAGAATGCCCTCCTGACCTGTTGTCTGCCTATAAACATTCACACAACACGTTTCGTTCTTCTGCTCAAGCTAATCCGTGTGCTGTGACAACTGTCACAAACTCATTACTGCTTTTTCAAGTCCTTCAATCACATGATCTAAAATCTTTGCAGATACAAACATGCAACTACTACTGCAGGAAAAACATGCTGCCTCCTCCTTTCTTTTCTCTCAAGTAAAAAGAAGCTTTTTACTGGGTCAGGCAGTTTGCCCTGTGGCAGTCTGCCACGTGCCATCAGTTATCCTGATGCAACAGTGGAGTTCTGCACCCCGCTGCAATTCAAAAACAACAAACCAAAAAAAACCCCAAACCCACCAGACTGCAGAGAAAAGAAAGGCCTGATCAATATTTCATATCCTACCTGCTCTCCTCTTCATCATCTATTTCAATGTTTTTCCTCTTCGCAGCTTTTCCTGGTGCGGAATTGAGCTCTTTGGAAAGCTGGGCAAGGCGTATTTTATGGAAGTCTTCCTGAGTTAGCAGCCTGCTTGTGCTGACTGCTGCTGCTTTGGCTTTTCGCTCCTCTAAGGGCATACTTTTGATCTTTTCTGCCTTTTACAAAAAGTACAAAAGAATCACCCAGAGGTTTGCAAAAACATTTCTGTGCCCTAATCCATGACCTGAGCTTCCCACATATTTATAAAAGGGGGATAATGTGGGGGAAAGCTCTCATCAGTTGTTAGCATTCTCAGTATTCTTATATCCAACACAAAGTAATAAAGGCATACATTATCTTGTACTATTTTAGAGCGAAAGAAAGCATTCAGTATGTAAATATTACAGCTTTAAAACAATTTAGCATCGGGAGAATATTCCCCCTCATCAGCATGCATCTTTCAGTACATGTGCAGGAACACAGTTCACCTCACTGATTCTGGTGAAAATCACCATGCAGCTCTGCACATTTGAAAGCAACCACATGAAAGTGCATAGTACCAGAATCACGTCTGCTATAGCACATCACATTGGCACTTGTGGTAGAAGACACTTAAAACTCACTACTTCTTGTTGCTCCTCATCTGAAGAGTGGTGCACATCGATCCATTCCCCATCTTCATCCTCTTCCTCCTCACTTAGACTAGCGCTTTCCCATCCATCTGTCAGGGCAAACAAGCACACAGAGCCTTTAGCATAGATTCAGCTCAATTGCCTGAGTTTCAAGGAATTAAAAGAAAAGGTCCCAGACTCTCACTGCCTTTCACTACCTACCCGTTAATCGCATTTATGCCTAAGAACATGTTTATCGAACAGATCCCCTGTAGATTTCAGTAGTCCACACCTCCGAACCACAGCAACATTAACAAGTCACTTGATATTTCACACATTTGACTGCTGTTTGTGAAGGGCATATCTCTGAAGACACCCGCAATGGAAAAGACAGATAGTTTCTCCACTGACAAGCTCAGCTACAAACTCTGCTACCAATTTCCATCTGGTCTGCAATGTCTTGAGTGTCCGAGCACCAAGCTCTGGCAGCTACCACACAAACAGGAAGAAAAACAAAACAAAAAAACAAAACAAAAAAAAACACACCCTCTCAGCCTTCAGTTCTTGGTGCACCTAGATCACCTGCCTCCACTACATTCAGGTACAAGCAGTCATGTTTTAGTGGTGAATGCATATGTCTGTGTGCTATCATGGAAAACGCTCACATATGAAACAGACTGCTGAAAAAAAAAAAAAAAAAAAAAAAAAAAGCATATGCCTTGATTACTGTCAATACAGTCCAAAGTATTTCAAGTATGTTTAAGCATCAACTCATAAAAATGAAGGCAAAGACAATTCTCATTTTGCTAATACTGGCTTTCAAATGAAGAAGAAAAACAGCATGTCAGGGCACATACATTCCTCTAATACACCTCCACTGCACTATCTCCATTACACCTCAGCTTCAACTTGCAGAACTCTTCTAACTTAAGTTTCAAGTCCCACCCCCACCTTCCCCCCCCGCCCCTTTCAATTCAGCCAGCAGGTCCAGGCTGTGGGGATCTTTTACACCACAAGCAAACTACAATAACTAAGTACAAAATTATCAGCAAAAAAACTTTCCTTTTGGAAGAGAAATACAATACTATGTAAAACAAAAATAAAGAGCCAACCTTCCTCTTTGTTTCCTCCATTTTCCTCTTGACTGTCAACATCCAGTACTTCTGCTCCTGGAATATAATCTTTTGCATCCAGCTCTCCATATTCATGAATTCTGGCTTCCACTGAGGCCTCAGTAGGCTTCCCCTGTAAGTAATCAAGATACACGTTAAGCAAACTGCTACTTTCAATTCAACAATGCTGTTCTGTTTTCATTTTAAGATAGGTTTTCTCTGATGAAATAAGAGGTGATCTTGAATTACAAAAAAAAAAAAAAAACAAAAAAACACACACACACATTCAATAAAGATAACCAATTTTCTGTAGCATTTGTTCAATACACAGATGGATAAATATGAAGTGAAGAAGTCTGGAAAAAAAAGACATAGCCACATCTAACAGAAAACCACCAGGCAGCAAGCAGAGGGAGAATACATGCCTTATTAAAATGCAAGCTCGATTCCATGGCATTCCCAGCCTGTAAGGAGTCTAACTGCATCAGCATCACTGTTGAGCACGGACTCCTATGTCCGCAATGAACGCAGTGTTTATCAAACACTTACCCTGAATTTCTTCTGTAGCATCTCTGGATTCAGCGAACGGAACAGGTGTATCAGAGTTCTGGCAGACATCATCACATCTACGATCCACAAAAAAGAGAGCTTAGGTTAGGTATAATGGAGAAAAGAAGGATTTGGGCCCACTCCAATTTTAAGCATTCACAGCCTGCTCATTGACTTTTCTTAAGTTCAACCTCTCACTTTTTTTTCCAGAACAGGACCCAACTGTTATTTAGGGTCAACTCTTCCTTAGCAGGCAGCTGCTTTCTTCAGTTTTGCTTTTTCCCCTGCCACAGTTACCTTGGCTTTACTCTTCTGCTGGGAAAGACTACCATTGTAAGT
>VZSV01000249.1:328815-349684 GCA_013398735.1 Nothocercus julius | reverse complement strand
AAAAAAAAAAAAAAAAAAAAAAAAAAAAAAAAAAAATTCTGTCAGTGAGTTTTAACCACTTTGGGGTTGCTTTGGTGTTCAACACAAGACCAGATTACTGACAAGATGGATTCCCTGTTCCCTCACGCCTAATCAATGTACTTAAATATATAACCATGCTGGCCTGCTGCCCATTTTTTAATGTTACTGAAACTTGGTGAAGTCCTGACCTCCGGTGGTACTAGCTGATGTGAAGCTTGTGCAGCAAACAGAAGAATCTTTGTCACTTCTGGAACAAGAAAAAATGGAAAAAAAAAGATGTTCTGGCTGATAAAGACATTCACAAATTCCATAAATCAACAAGGCACTCAGTCTCTTAGTCTCAAAAAGATTTCATTTTGCATTTGTTTGAGCCAACCACTACAACAAGCCACACGAGTCAGGATCTCCAACTAAGAACTCAGCAGGTTCATTCCTTTTCCACTTCTGGAGTTTCTCAATGGCTAAGGTCATCTCAGTTGTGACACACAGATGTCTGAAGCCCACTGCACTTCTGGCAACTGGGGCCTTTTGCTCAGTATGAGCATTTGGGATAGAAGGGGTAGGAAGTCACCTCTGTTCATAACCTGCGTTCATCCAAACTCCCTGGAGTTACTCCTGCTTACTACTTACTACCACCTACTACTGCCGCCTAGTCGTTTACAGCATCACTGCTAACAGACTGTACGTGTGACATAATGGATGAGTGTTATTATCTACCAGTAGCTGCTTACCTCTCTGGTGGGGCTGGAGGAATCTCTGAACAAAGGGATAGAAGTTGAAAAGAAACAGCTGTGGAGAAAATCAGAAAAATAAAAATCAATTTGTGACAGATTAGCTTCTTCTAACTGAGATCACCTTCAGAAGCCAGAATGAGACATTTGCCTGCCTTGAATTAAAGGGCAAATAAATGGATGTAGCAAAGTGACTTGTGCAGAGTAAATTGCTAGAGTCCCTCTCCACTGAAGAACCTGACAAAAGCACCTGGAAGGTCTGGAAATACACATTTCCCCTCCAGGTGTTAGGAGGGATCCTAACTGACAGCAGGGCCTAGCAGCCAGGCAACTTGCTCAAGCAAAGCTCGCGTGACGCCATGCAAGCCAAAGCTGCCGTGCCACTCTGCAACTCCTGCTGGCAAATACAAAACCACATTTGTTTTTTTTTTTTCTTTTTCCAACATACAGTGAACTTAAAATCCACTTCCCAGAGGCACCAGGCCAGAGCATATCACATCTTTAACCTTGCTGGCTGCACACTGACTATTACAAGTTGCAAGTCAGCTTCTCACACCAAGCCAATAATTCACTAACATTAACGCAGTAGGTACCTCATGTATTCCAACTAGTCTGGAAATCAGGTCCATGAACATCATCTTCACTTCAAATCTTTCTTTACAATTCTCCAACTGCTTCAGCAGTTTCTCTGCAAAGTCTAGGGAAGACACAAACAAAAACAAACAAACAGGTGTGCGGTAGTTTTCAACAACACAATGCAGAACTCAGTTCAAAGTCAGTTAAAAAATGGGCTGTTTCAAGCGGCAGTGCCCTTGCTAGAAGAAAGCAAAAATGCCAAAGAACACTGCTCCCAAGCATTGTTTTTTCTCTTATGTGCCTAGAAAGTCTAAATCAGTGCATAGATGCAAGTTAAAGGAGAGCTAGCAAAAGCTCCACATCATCCAAAATACCAGATTAACATGTAAAGCTAGTTTTATTAGATACATTTTGCATCTACCTTACAAAATCCCCAGAGGTTTACGAGATCGGACTGAAAAGAAGTCAAACAGTATTAGACAAACATCAGACTAGTAATAAGGATTATTTTCTAAATAGGGGAAGTCAATTTTTAACTGCCAATAGCACTTTAACCATATTGAAACTAAACAGAAAACTTAAAAAACAAATTTGAAGAGATAAAGTATTCCCCATTCACACAAGTTATGGCCTTGACACACACAAGGGAGAGACTAAGATCCAGGTCCTGATTTGTAACAATATAAAGGAAATCCACGTAACATTGCTCTTTCCTTGCTTTAATATATAGTAGCGCAACACTAACTTGGACAAGCACCGCCAGTTTTAAATTATTTTACTGAAGTACTCCCAGGCCCTATGATCAAGCATGCTACAAGCATCAGCACGTGACAAGCGTAACCACTTACCCCTTTGATTCTGGTTGCATATTGGTGTTTTTTCATCCTGCAAATCCTAGTATTTGGCTGTTAACAAACCAGAACAGGTTCCCTGCTTACCTTGGGGATCATGAATCAAGTGAATAGCAGAAAAGTTGAACACCTCTGGCTTCCTCTTCTTCTTCTGTTTCTGTATCAGAAAAGACAAAAAAAAAAAATTTTTTTTTTTCTTTCTTTCTCCTGAAGCTGCAGGTGCCTCAGTTTCAGGTTATTGCTGAATGCTGCCATCCCCCATTATGCTTTTTAAAGAGAATGATAACTGTTGATTTTAACAAGAAAACTAACCTTCTTACAACTGCATAGTGTTTTCAACCACTGGACCTCAGAGGCAACAGAAACTGCTTAAAGAGTTACCTTGTAAGTACTAACGCTTGTTCTTAGAAGGCCATTTCTGTTCAGCAAACCCTTGTTTAGGCAGCAGACAGTAACATCTTCTGGGCCCTGGGTACTCAAAGTACACGAGGGTGACCCTAGACTAGAACTGGTCCACAGCATAAATTAGACAAGGTTGTTTTAAAAAAAACTCTCCCCCGGGCAAACACTGCATATAACCCGGCCAGTAGATGCTAGAACACTTGAGAAGCTTGCTTGAGAAGAGATGACAAAAGCTAACTAAAAACACAGCACAAACCACCCTATTCTTGCACTTGGAGGTTACACTAAAATACTGACAAGTCAGACACCATTCTTCTCACCTTGAGGACCTTCATGGCTTTCTCCAGTTTCTTCTTGCGTTTGGTGGTTTTCTTATTAGTTGCATATCGCACCATCAGCTCTCTGGCTGTGGGGCCATCATCCTTCAGAAAGGGCATGAGGGAAAAACAAGAGTCATGTGAAAGCAGCCTTCAAATGGGAAGCAGAAAAACAAAAAGCATCAATATCTTTCAGGATCATGTACTGTATATGAGAACTCCCCTCTCTCTCTCTCTACCATCCTAAATTTCATTTTACAAACATTATCACTTAAAATCTTCATTTCATAAAACTAGCACACACAAAAGAGACTAAAAACAAGTAAAAGCACATCAGCACAGTAGTTTTTGCACCTGGGTAATCAGAGTGAATACCACGTGAAAGCCTTTCCCCACAAATACACATTATACTTTTAGCAATTAATTAGCTGAACAAACCAGACCAATCAGGCCCTAGTTAGCTGCTACAAATAATTTAATTCCTGCACAGTAGCAGCAGCAGGAGGAATGAACCCTTCGTACCCATCTGGAGACAGATGGCAAAGGCATCCTGCTATCAGTAGCGGACAGCTCTCAAAATCATTATAAGTTCTTCACAAACATTAAAAATTTTTACCAGTTGGACAAACCAGCGGAGGAAATGAGAAGGAAAACACAGTAATACAGAAACACAGACTAGTGTACCCAGTTTTGGCAGGATAACCAATCTATGAACAGTTTGAACAACTGAGCACAAAAGATTTAACTACAAAGCTCACCTCAGATTCAGAATCGCTGTCTGGATTCTCATCTTCATCTCTCCCAAGGAAGAACTTCAAACTAGCAACGAGTACCTGAAAAGAAAAACAAGTTCAGGTCAGACTGGACAAAGAAACATGGGGAATTAAAACAGCAAAACAACCCTATCCTGAGTGACATCAAGACACTCCAACCACATCTGTGAACAGAAAGCAAACCAAATCAAAACTGAAAAGCCTAGGTGTTTTGCACAAACACAGCCAGTCTTGGCTGCTAATTCTCAACAAAAAAAGAGAGGTACAAGAAGAGCTGGGAAGCAACTGGGCTTCCATAATACTTCTAGTAAAACTTAACATGCACATTCCTTTCCTTTGGATCTAATTGTTCCATGGCACAATCATCAATAACTCCTACATAACCCATACCTGAGCCACAATGCTCAGAACTCCGAAGTTTTATTAGTTTATGTGGATTTGTCAGGTCCCACCAACCAACACCCCCCCTCCTTTTTTTTTTTTTTTTTTTTTAAATTTTTATTAAATAAAACAGCTTTAGAATTTTATTGTGGAAGGACTTCTCTCTAACCATAATATGCTCTTCCGGAATATTCAGCACTGCACAACCTGAACAGATGAGACCAGTCCTCAGACCCACCCAAACCATGGGCAAGAGCGCAGTTGACTTCATTTCTCACAAATAAAAGCCTTATTTGCCAATTATTAAGAGAGAATACTCTGGCAATTGCTTCTAACTGGAGAGTATTCCTGCCCTCTATGCCAACCTGCACTTTTTACAAGAAAAAAAATCCACTGCTACACCAAACGATTTCTGTTCTCACCTTCGTCACTTTGGAAAAGCAGGCAGTTGTGATAACATTGACCGTTTTGGCATCGTTCCTGGAATAAAACAAAACATTATCTTTTACTTGATGTTTGGCCATTTCAAAACATTCTAAAAAAACAAAGCGGTATAAAATAGGACTCCTCATAAGCATAAATGTTCTTAAGAATCAAATCCCTCAATATTCTAAAGATGACTCACAAAATTATGGTTCTGAATGTCACTTTCCTTTTTTTTTTTTTTTTTTTTTTTTTTTTTTTTTTTTTTAACATGACAGTGGCTTTCCCTAGAAGGAACATAAATACAGCTGTTTATCTAGATTATACTGTGGAGTAAGAGGCAACTGGACTTTGACAATAAAAATGAGTCTACAGTTGTAGGCTCAAAAAAGAGCAGACAGTTGTTACAAGTCTTTCCACTGATAAAAAGAAAATAAAAACACTACCTGATAGACACCAATGTAGAAATCTGATTTGTAGTAGAAAAACTGCTAGAAAGTTGAGATAAACTCTCTCCTGAAAATAAGGCTCTATAAGAAATAAAGCTATTGAAATTATTTTTAACTTACCCTCAGTCTCATGTGCTTACAAAACCTGTTACTAAAATGGCAAAAACCTTTCTTTTGAGCAACAGTCATTTACTTCAAGCTGTCAAGCTATCTCTCTATTTCCTCTGCACTGTAGAAGTTCTCATGGCACTGCTACACTAGAAATCCTAGCATAGCTGCTGTGACTTTTTTGTTTTCTGTGTGACCACAGAATAACCTAATGGATAGTATTTCCTAGAACTCCACTTATCAGAATTCCTTAGGCCCCAGCACATGCGGGTACAAGGTTGCGTCCATCACCTGCGGTCTCCTTGCAACACCAAAGTGCAGTGGGGACATTCACATCACTGCACAACTCATGCAGGAGTCACTGGGAATTCTGCCCAAGGACAAAATGCAGGAACTGGTCCCCTGGAGTTCTGCCTCTGATCTCTTTGGGAAATACAGAATAAGCACCAGAAACAGTGCACATTAGCAGTATCACTAGCCGAATTCAGACGGCTTCTTCCTAGAGCTCGTTTCTGTGCAAGAATCAGGGAGGTTGAAATTGAACGGCTTCAAGTTTTTAAATGTCCTTTTATAATCAAGAAGCAGGTGATAATGAACAAGATGCCATCTTCTGCAATTTTCCACTAAAAAAGCATCTGCTTGAGCATTTTGTAACAACAAAAAACAACTTCCCAAAATGTCAGGCATGAGAGAACTAGTGACAGTATCTAGCGTGCTGCTACTCCTTTCCATATTTTTCTACACTGCAGTTATTCAGGATAGCTACTATTTTTAGTAGATAGTATCTTAGAGCTTCAGGGAAAAAAAAAAAATAAAGAAAACCCTCATTAGTTTTGCAATCTAGAATGATCTTGCAAACTTAAGGAAAAAAGAAAAAGCCCAATTGCTGTCTCTCCATTATGTTACCATTTACATGAAGAAGCTCAAAAAAAGCATGGCATGCACAGCTTTTTTTCATCTATATCACATGCAATTTCTGTATTATTTTCAAATAAAACCTCAAAGATTCAACCTAAACAACCAAGACATATCACATGAGATAATATTTCCTCCTAGCTAGATTGCACTCCACAGAATACAGGTCCACTGTAGTTCACAAACAGGATAAATATATCAAGTCACAGCCCTTCCTTCTTAGATTTTGCACTGTATGCTAAGAGGGACATCAAAAAGACTATGCCATTGTAAAGGACTTGCCCAACCTACCAAACATTCCTTCTGTAAAGTTCAATCATGACATCCAGAGAGATCTTGGCAGCAGTGGGATTGCTGTCTCTCAGCATAGTGTACATGAAGTTCTGCAGGGTCTAAGAAAAAGGTTAGGGCAAGTTTACTGCTAGAATTCTTTCATGATATGAAGAGGTAACAGAACATTAACCTGAACACCCAAATACTTACTGTGTTGATTTTGTTGTTTTTATGTTTAGCATTTATATTCTTGATGTCTGTCACGATGTGAGTATACAAAGTCTGTAAATGAAGAAATAACAGAAGTTACCTACGCAAGTCATGAAGGAAGCACCACAGATGCACCACAGTCTCCCTGAAGTACTACAGTGAGAGCAAGAACTGATGACCACAGTGTTATACATTATTCTGCCTTTTAAATCACAGTTAAAAAAAACAGTGACTACATTGTAAAGCCTCAGATACATTAAAATTGACATATCTGAACCATATACTTAATTTATAGTCCAAAAAGTGAGACAGGAAAACGAATGGCATGCTTAATGCTTCATCTATGGTACATACTTGTATGCTTAACGTATGCTTAATTTAATGTATCTGAACTTAACTGCTTAATAATGTATCTGAACAGTATGCTTAATTTACAGCACAAGCAGCGAGGCAGGAAGATTAATGGCATAAAGCACAGCTGAAGAAACAAAACCAAAAACACACTCCTGATTCATCTTTGCGAGTTCAACTACATTCTGATGGCAAATTAAGCAATTCTGGTGGTAGAAAGTGACAGGGTTCATTTTTGTGTCAAAAAGAAATTAAATATTGCTATAACTAGCACCTTCTCTTTCTTTAGAAATCTTCACAAGAACTCTGAAATCACTATTATGACAGCAGCATGGTGTCCGTTTTCAGCTGTAGATACACCTGAGCTGCTCCACCTCAAACGCAGAGCAGGCCTAAGATCTGCACACAGCCCATGTCGTTCAGGGCAGCGAGCTTCATCACTGCACAGAAATGCAGGTGAAGCCTGGCCTTCGACATGCTTAGCCAGCACCTGAAAATAGGTATTTTCTAGGCTTCATCATTTTGCTAGCAATAGAAGCAAAACAGCTGCCTGCCAGGCTGCATTGCTTCTGTTAACACGATCAAAACCCACTGGAAATCAAAAACGGTTTTAAAAGCACCGCTTACTTTTCGTAGGAGTTTATCGTGACACCGTAGGAGTTGAAAGAAGAGCTCCAGCAAACTCGTTGGATTGATCAGATTCTTGTTTCTTAGCAAGATCAAAGCCTTACAGAAGGTCTGTAATGAAGAAGAGAGGATCAGAACCAAAGCTCACGCTCCACTTTGAACACTTATTAAAAAAACACAAAAAAAAATGCAGGCTCGAATCAAACCAGGCTACAGCTTGTTACCGACGCGCTGGAACGCTCGGCACGAGCCTTACCATGCGCAGGTCAGCATCCAAGACCGTGTGATGATAGGAAAGCAGCTCTTTCAGCTGCTGCGGAAAGTCGGCCATGTGCTCCGGGTAGCAGTGGGCCACCTGCATGAAGACAGCGTTAACTGAGCTCTCCCACAGGAAAACTTCAGCTGCGCAAGAACAAGCGACCAGGAAAGCTCTTCTTCTGAAAATGATTTAAGAGCTGCAAACAGGCAACAAACATGCTCAAAAAACACAGCATTCCTGTAAAAAGAAAACACTGCTACTAACATCTTGATCAGCTCCCACTTTTACAGCCAAGTCTTTGCGGCCACCACAGCGAAGCTCTACAGACACGTTTAACCTCTCCCCACCGACTCAGGGGCAAGGGCTGCCGCTGGTGAAGACCCCGGACCCGCCTCCCCATTTTCCCCTGGAATTATCCCGCCGCTCACCTGCGCCAGGAACATGGCGAGCTCGGCCAGCTCCTTGCTGGGCTTGTCAGGCTGGAAGGTGAAGATCTCCACATGGGACTGATAGTGGTGGAGCTGCTGCAGGAACTGAGCAGAGGAGGAGAGCGTTGGCGCCGTGACGGCCGCCGCGCCCCCCCGCACCGCCCTCGCTCGCCGCCGCCCTCACCTCCTCCGTGTAGGACGTGGGGTCCCGCTTGATGAGGTTCTGCAGCTGGGGCAGGTTGCTGGGCAGCTTGTTCCCCTGCCGGCCCGACATGATGCGACCGCCTCGGACCGGCACCGGCACCGGACCCCCGGTACCGCCCTGGGCCCGCCGGCACCGCCGCGGCCACGTGAGTTACCAGCAGGGCGCCGCCATGTGGGCCCGCCCCCGACGGGCGCCGCGCAGGGACAAACTTCCTCGGGCAGCTCGTGCTCCGCCGCGGCGTAGGGGGCGCTGCCGTCAAGGCCGCTCGCGCGGGAACCGCGTTGAAACGGCTGCGGGGACGACGATCTTCGAAGCAATTGGCCCCCTTTTCGGGTCCACCCTCTGCGACGAACACCCAACACTTCTGCTCCTTCTCTTGCCTTCCAGCACTGCTAGCCTTCACCTGCTTCAGCCTTTCAGTCAAGTAGTCCTACGGGTGAGTTCTTCCAACAAACAGGGCCACAGGAGCCTGTAAAGAGACACAGCAGACGTGGCTTGAGCAGCCCTGCAGCACATGAGGCCCATTGTGCAGGTCCCCTCCTTCTCACCCCATTTTCAGTCATGGGCTCCAGCCTCTTTGGCCCCTACAACCGGAAGAGATGCCCTTGTCTGACCCCACCCCAGCAGGAGGTACAAGGAGCACTCGGAGGGTGGATGCAATACACCATGAAGCAATGACAAGGTCCTGCTATCAAGATAACTCCTTATTATAGCAGTAATGTATTATTCCTCTAGGCGCTGCAGGCCCTGTGCTACCTAGAAGCCCAGGTTACTGAGGGATGGGCTATGGCCCTCAGCAGTTATGTTGCTCCTGTCAGTAACACATCACACCTTCTGAGTACTCTTGAAATCCACACACACAAAGGTGAGAAGCCCGTGAGCCTTGTTACCCCATGCCAGTGCTTTAAAATAACACAGGGGTTTGGCCCGTGCAGCTGTGAAGAGCAGCATAGGGACCACAAAAGGCAGTTCACAGAGTGCAGCCAGGACTCTATCCAAGAGAAGGGGTATGTCGAAAAAGGTTTGCGCTCATTTACCGTCTCCCCCCAGGCTTCAGTTCAGGAGAGGCCCGCACAGATACCCTGTCGCAGCCCAGAGTAGATATCACAAACTGTAAGAGCAAGTGAGTTTTGATCCTCAGTACTAAATAGACAGAACATAGTCTTACTTGTCCTTGAACAAGGTACTTATTAGGGATTTCACTTCTTTGGAGTTAGACATCTCTTTCCCCTTCACTTACTTTTAGCACTGAAATGACCAACACCAAGAGAATAACATATCCTAGTCATTTAGAGGTCATATTGAGGTTAGTAATCATGAGAATGACTCTTGCAGCTCTAACTCCGTCCCAAGCTGGCTGTCATCTCACGTGGCCTAAGAAATAATTATTGAATAACATGGAGTCCTTATAATCCTTTATTATTTCTACCACAGGTAAAGCCCCAAGTTTGTTTCTTCTTCTAAACCAATAACATGTTCAACACACATCATGTCTGCTTTTATAAAGGTAAAAGCTGTACTCACATAATCTTAATACAGTCATCATTGTTTTCAGGGAATTATTTATCTTAAGCAATTCGGATGGACGAAGTCTGTCCTTTTTTAATACATAGGCAGTCTCCTCTGCAGGAAATAAAAGTCTTAAAGTAATTTAAGATAATTCAGTCTAACCTGCCTTCAGCATTTTTTGCTTCTCTCCAAGAAAGATACAGTGGTTTTCA
Source organism: Nothocercus julius (assembly GCA_013398735.1). Taxonomy (NCBI): domain Eukaryota; kingdom Metazoa; phylum Chordata; class Aves; order Tinamiformes; family Tinamidae; genus Nothocercus; species Nothocercus julius. The sequence goes on along the minus strand of VZSV01000249.1, from coordinate 339,663 downwards.
TTTCTTCTCACAGATTGGGCAAATCTACAAGTTCAATATGGGATAATAAAGGATAGAGCAAGCAAACGAAATACAGCCAATAGAGATGGGTGCAGAAGGATCATCAAGGACCATATTAACCTCATTCTAGCAATTACTGTACCAAAGTACAACTTGAATACCAGTAGTAAAATATTAAGTCATCTATGCTTTCCTTCAACAAAATATTAATTTCGTATTACGGGCTACACTTACGTAGCTAAGTACCACTCGGGTTTTTCCTGATGCCAAGCATTCCTTGAATTCTATTCACCAGCCTTGAATTGGCCTTAAAAAAAAATCACAATCTTGAAGCAAAGAAGAAGAAAAAATGCTTTATTCATGATAACCAGAACATGGTTTCTGTAATTCTCTTAAACGTCTTCCCAAGGGACAGGGAAAGATAACAGTAGAGATTTCTTGCCATTATATAGAAAGGCTTTGGCCAAAACAAGTGGGATACTGGAATGTAGGTATATAGTCTATTCTCATACCCTATAGAGAATGCACAATTGGAACTGAGTAGAACCACTCCATATGAAGTGGTTGAGAGAGGTTTCAGTCTTAATTTCAAAGCAACCATCGTGATTTTTTGTGTTAATAATACCATTTTTTTTTTTCTTGATGAGATATTTATAAGGCAAACACTAGTTACTCAGTAGTCAAAGCATAAAAGACAGGAGAAAGCTAAAGCTTTGTGTATATTTGCCATTAAGTCTTGCTCAATTGCAGGAGATCTGTTTTTTTTGCTTAATATACCCAGTCTACTCAGAGACAGTTAGTAAGACACCTCTGCTCCAGAAAGAGAGAGAACAGGTTAAAAAAACAAACTTTAAGATGTGCAGAAAAATTGTGTCTTATTGGAGTAACTTATTGGTTTAGTTCCTGAAAAGAACAAGGAAAGAGTCATAACTTTTTTTTGTAAGCAGCAGATACTTACATAGTGAATATGGTAGATTTTCCTACAAAATAGGAAAATAGATTTTCCTACAAAAATTTTCAGGCAACTTATAGTCTATAATTAGTCTTATATAAGCACACTTCAAGTAATAAAAAATACATTTGGGAAATTGGAATCACCTTGTTAGGGGTCCAGAAAAATTTCACTTTTTGCTTTTAATAAGTAAACTAAGACATCAGTAAGAGACTCACTCTCATTGCTATAAGATTTTTAAGAGTTATATGAGTTCATACAAACACAGAAGAAAATAAATAGAATCTTAAAAAAACTTGATGAGTAATTGATCTTTATTTTCACTTACATAAACCCTAAAATATTACTTACTTGCAATTTTAATTAATGTGAATCAGATAACAATATGGAGAAGAAAAAAAACAGATTAAAAATAACTTTTAAAAAAATCCAAAATATTAACTTTAAAAAAACAAAGTTATTCATAACATAAAGTGTCCCATGGGACTATTTATAATCCAAGTCCTTTCCCTCTTGCACTGTGATTGGTCTGATTTCCATGAATTAATCAACCTGAGCATGATTTAAATCATGTGGGAAGACTAAAACTATTTTTGTTTTTTTCTTTGTTTGTTAAGTGTGTTGTTTAATTATTCAGAAAGACTATAAAATTGTTTGTTTTTGTGTTTTTTTTTTTTTTTCTTTTTGAGAAGACAAGAGGGGAAGCAAAAGCTTGTAATTACTTTTGTAATAAAAGGGTATTTTGTAGTATGCTATTTATTTTTGCAGAATCAATGTTACTTATTGCTTTCTCTGTAGTTGTAAAAACTCTTTAAGTAGTGTTTTTCTTCTGTATACATTTTCTTGTTCATATGTTCAACATTTGTTGGTGTTACAAAGCTCTTGTTTTGACTTTTAATTTTGTTATAATTTCTTGTATAAAATCAAGACTAGTCAAGACATGTTTTATTTGATCATGTATTTTGTGTTGTCTTTTAAAACTTTCAAATGTGAATGTGTTTAGGTAGTAGTGAAGAAGTTTTTTTTTTTTTGAGGGCTGTATTTTTTTTATTGAAAAAAAGATTACTTTTCTAATGAAGAGAGATAAGAAGAATGTGTAATGCTGTAGGTTTTTAGTTATATTCATGTGGTGGTATATGTGAAGCTTTCTGTTAAGTCTCTCTAGGACTTTTAAGGTACAGAAAAATGTTGGTTTCACCAATACTACTCTTGTGTGTTACGTTAAACATGAATAACAACTTTGTCTAGCATCTGCCCATCTATTGGTTTGTTTTGTTCTGTATTTGTGCAATATATGGTGTCTTAACTGGTGAAGCCCAGTTTGAGGACAGGCCTTTTAATTATTATTTGGTTTGTTTGTCCAATCTTGAAAGAGGCTTTGCTATCCAGACGTAAGGCTTTTCTTTTATTTATAATAAGTTTGTTTTGGTCTTCTTTTTCTGTTATTCACTTTCTGTCTGTTAAGTAATTAAAACATGTATTTCTGACAGGCATTGCCATGTTGAGCTCGAAAGGACTGGTTACATCAACAAAGAAGGTAGACTTTTTAAAGTAAGTATTTCTTTTTGTAATTCACATTTGGCACTATGATATGTTATGTGCTTCAGATATAAACTTGGGGGGGAAGACAGTCTATAATATCGTCTATTTTTTGGTAGGTCTGCATTTCAAGAAATATGTTAGTATTAAGGATGCAGGCAATTTCATGATATGGCTAGAGAGAGTGGATGCTTTTGTTTGATCCTGTTGTTGTTTTCTTTTTCTTAACACACTTGCAGCTGCTTGTTAATCAATTCTGAGTGTACTAGGTACTATACAGATGGGGAATGGGAAGATGTTGTGTTAAAATACCTGCTAGTCTAAACAAAGAAGAAGTTTTCAGGTTTAGGAAAGTTCACTGAGACTCTAGTGACGTAATGAACAGGTACTAGTTCACTTTTGAGGTTAACTCCATTCTGTGTTTTCCAGGGCAGCTGTCCTGCTCTTGGTCAAGTAATTATGTATTATTTGAATCAGTGAGGAAAGCAGAATGAAGTATGTGCTTCTCTGAAGGACTTGATTTTTGAACTTGCAAGTTCCCTTTCTGTGTGCAATTTTAGGGAGAAGGAATTTCTGTTACACTCAGACTTTGCTTTTCCTGGGTTATAAGTCTGGGAAGCTGAGGGATGTCTGCTGCCTGCCCTGCTGCTGAAGAGTATAGAAATCTTCCAGCCTACTGTGTATTTTATTGTACTGGGAGTTCAGTGTTGTTTGGCGCTACAGATTAAACTCTCCCTGAAACAAATGGTGCCTTCAGTTGGAACAGGAGGTAGAACAATATGCTTCAGAGCCTGGTAAAGAGAGCCACTCTGCTATATTCCAATTTTCACAAGGAATTGCTTTGGAATTCATCTGTCTGTAGTAAAAATGATGTGAAGCTTGGTTGTTTACCTTGGAAGATCAGACCTGGTCCCTAAGATAGCTTTTTCTATGTCCTGTGGAGACGAATGTTCAACTAGTTTTATTAAAGGCATGTTAAGTATTGCCTTGCTGTTCATTAGTAGAAAGACTTGGCTCGTTGGTTCATGAACCAAGTACTGATATTTACTACATACTTGCTTGTGTTTTCAAGCAATCAAGCTCTGCCTCATTTCCAAGTTATTCCCTATAGCCCATGGGAATTTTCTGTATCTGTGTTGGACTACATGTGACTAAGGCAGCCTTTGTAGGCAGATAGAGTAGGTCTGGTTTCCACAACAACGAAATCCAAACAAACCTAATGTATTTTATCATCTGGGACTTAGAACCAGTACCTTTCCCTGAAGCAAAACTGCACAATTATTAACTTGAGTATTTCTTACACATTGAGTTCTCTCTTTATATTTCAGGCATTGTGGAATAAAATGTACTTCTGCCTATGAAATCTTGAGAACTTGAAAATATCAGGTATGTGTTATTCTATTTGCATTTTCTGTTCTATTCAGAAGTGTCTTAAGAGTGATTTGGCACTGTAATTACTGAGAGATAGCTTAATGCAGGGGCTTCTGCTACTTTAAGTAGAAAACAGTGGTTTTTCTAGTGTAGAGCTTGTAGGCTCTGCAGCTTGCTTATGCTTTAACAAGTGAGCGCTGGCATCGAGTCATGGAAAAAAGCGGTTGTGAATGGGAGTTCAGTACCCACTGCAACAACCTGAGCCATCTTAAACTGCAGCCTGAGCAGTCAGAGCTCTTGAAAATGAGGACTGCTTCATTTACCAGCTTGTATCTTGTTCTGTAAAATTGCCAAGGCTTTTTTACTGCAGATGTTAGACTAATTTGGCAGCCCTTGGGTCAAAGATTTCATATGGAATAAATGAGAATTGAACAAGTTATAATTAATTTCAGTGAGACAGTTATGAGGAATGAGGGCAATCTTGATTGTACAGCTAAAAGAATGGCTGATGGAATAATCTTTCAGAAAATGTGGCTCTTGGAGAGCACAGTTTTGATAGCTTTAAGCCTCTTGTTTGTGCTTTTGACTATAAACGTGTAGTTTAACTTACACTTCAGTGATTGGAACAGTTGAAACTAAGCTTGAAATTGTTTTTATGTAGTATGTGTATATACAATGAATACTTGGAAGCAGCTTTATAAAATTCCGAAGGACTTTACTTAAAATAATTAAAGTGTCAACAACTTCTGTGAGAAAGGAATTCTGATCTTTGGCAGTTGTCTGATACAGAACAATTTAGTGTTGGAAAGCTTTCATTTAAAGCAGAGTAATGATAAATCACTGGACAGTGTAGGCTAATATACTTGGAGTCAGATATCTGTTTATGCTCTCAATGTTAAGGAGATATGCTAATGCTTTTCGTGTTCTCAAATGTAATTTGTTTTCAGATGTCCTAAGAAAATGTCTTCAAACTGCTTTCGGGAAAGCAAACTGATGTTATCAGACTCCCTTAATGGCCAGCGCTGGATATTCCTGAAAAAGGGCTTAGATGACTTCAGAGATGGCTTTCCTCCTTCATCTGATGACATGATTGTGTATGGTACAAAACGAATTGTCCCAATTATCCTTAAAAACAGTGCACTTAAATCTTCCAGTACAGCTAAACAGAAGGAAAGGAAGAAAGGCAAAACACAGGTTTGTCTTTCCAGTCTTAGTCTGCTGCAGCAAACCAGGAGGGATTATGTTGCACAGGTACAGTACTGACTAAGTAACTATGTTTTAGCAGATATATTTGTAAGAAAGTATGTCTCCAAAAGTAATTTTTGTAACCCCAGTTAAACAAGGATGGTTCAGAGAGCTGGAACAGCGAACTAACCTATCATGTGGCTACTTAAATCATATAAGGAGTTTGCTGGGAAAACCTTTAGAATTGAGAGAAGGGAGTTGAGTCCCTGATCTCTTTCAAGGTCAGGCAACAACAGGGTTCTCCAGTCCAGGCCCGTCCTACTAGGGCAAAGAGGTCACATAAAAAGGGGTTGAGCTGAAAGGAACAATACTTGAAAACACTGAAAGGAAAATCTGATATGCAGAGTAGTGGATGGTCATAGTCTCAGTGTTAGGTAGCCTTTTGCATAGCCCCGGGAGGATTTCAACCAACAAAATATCTTTGAATGCATGTTTTTCTTGGTGGTTTTGTAGCTCTTTCAAGAGGTCGTTGGAGTCCTGTATCCTGAAGTGTATTTGAGTGGCAAGGTTGGATACAATGACTATGAAGAGAAGAACCATCTGGTTCAGGGCATGTGGAAGGGCAAGAAAAGCAAAGCAACAGGTCCCCAGGCTCAACCACTGTGAGTACAGGATGAGATGGAAAGCAATGCTAAAAGTTTTCTGAATTTCCCCTGCTCCAAGTTGAGATACGTGGAAAGGAAATTCAGGATCATGCAGGCAGGCATGTTCCCAGACAAAAGCAGAGAAAGCCAAAAGTCCTGCAGAGAGGCCTCTCATCGCTTATGATTTTGAAGATATTTTTCTTTAAATTGTTTCAGTGTTTGAGGCAGGAGGGAGGTTGGGGTAGTTGATGGTTTTGAGGGCTGCTGGTTATTGCAGGTAACTTCAGAAATTGTTTCTGAAAATGCTTTTGCTAGTTGGTAGGTGGAAGGTTGGTAGGTTGTTCAGCTTTATTTATGAAGCTGATATCTAAAACTGATGCAAATAGCTTATGCTGCTCCATGCAAGAAATGTTGCTGTGTCTGATGGACAACTGCTATGTGATCCAAAGCTGTATGTGAAAACAGGGTCCAGCTTTAGATTGGTTTCTAGAACTGATAGTTATAGCTGCAGCCAATCATTGTTTCAGAATGTTGTATTTTCTTCAGCAGCAAGGAGTCCCAAAGCAAAACCACATGTACATGGTTTTGTGAGAAGAAAGTATCAGCAAGAGAAAAGGTGACTCAGGTGAACAGCTTTGCTCTCCTTGAACAACATATAAAGTGGGTGACGAAGCATTTTTGTGACTGGGTTACTACACTGGTAAGTTGGAAGAGACAGAGGCAGTGTGTGTGGAGGGAACTGAACCCCCCAAACCTGCCAGCACTTGCCTTTCTAAAAACTACTGGCTTCATTCAGACAAAAAGTCTTCAGATCTGGGTAGTAAAAATATGGTTTTGTGTGCATCCAAGTCAGTTTTTTAATTTGAGTTCTGTCATGCTATGGCTTATAGGATGCACTCCATGGAAATGTAAAGCAAGGATAAGCTGAAATACAGCTAAGTTGGCTTGAGAAGGATTGCTGGGAAGCATGAATGTATGAGTTCAACTGTCTCAGATTGAAACATTCCCTGTTGACCTGATATTAATGTACCAGTTAGTGTTTTAGTTCTGAATTGACTTTAGGCATACTTCCTCCTCACTGCTGTCATGTTAATACAAATATGCTTGTAGATAATATCAAACTGACCTTGCGTTTCCTTGTATATACACCTTTGGAACATTGTGGGGAGGGTGTATATGGAATCCAAGCAAATGCATGCCCGGAAGGGAAATGGGAAGGAAAATGTTCTTGTCTTGGCCTACCTTGAGATTGTCTTCTGGCTCTTGTTCCAGGGTGGAGGGAACTGGCACATGGATGAAGGTGCCCTCATGAACTTGTTCCGTACCAGCTGTGGAAACAAGACGGCTTTCCCTAAACCTTTCCATGTTGTGCAACTGGGCAATATGCAAGCAGAGCAGTCAAAGGGCCAGGAGGATTCACTTTGGTCTGCTGGCCCGAGTTCTCATATATGGCAGCAGCCTTCGTCTTTTAAGGTATATAAGCCTACAAATCCCATCTTGATGCTCCCTGTCTGAACATAGGGAAACGGAAGACTTCTGTAATGCTCTAGACGGTAGTCCTTCCAAAGGTAAAACCAGGGAGTTGCACATGACTAAAGCAGTTGCCTGTGTGTGAAGGGTGTGCTGAATGAGGAGCACCACTGCAGCTGCCGTCGCATGGCAAGTTGCAGTAGAGCCAGCCTACAAACTGCGGTGTGGGTAGTGATACCTGCTGCTGTTGGACAAGCAGCGAGGGAGTGATTCTGAACCAGGAACTTAGGACAGTTTAATTGCATTTGTCAACTGTAAACAAGATGTCTGGGAACAGCTGAGCTCTGAAGAACATGAAGGTTAAGTTAACTGCTTTGTGACTACTGTCTGACAGTAAAGGCAAAACTTATTTGACTAGTAGTCTCTTTTCAGCTCCTGCTGGGTGAATATCACAGCTTGAAGATGGTGGTAGTGTTTAATACATTAAAAAGAATAAGCCTTCCCTCCCAAAGATGTCGGGAGTAGGTGGGGCTGGCAGGGGGAGGGCTATTTTCCATTGCATCAGATTTAAATTCTAAGTTTAAAGGTGACTAAAGATCAATCAAGTCCATGAAGGCATCTTGTATGTTTGAAAAGAGCAAATCAAATCTGAATTAGTTGGTGGTTACCAGTTTGTTTAGTGATTAGTTTTGAGAATCCTGCAGATTTGTACTGGTTTCATTTGGCCTAATGAAGCTGTCCTTAAAAATTAACTTGCATGACTTAAATGTGTCCTTCATTTTAGGAGATGGAAATTTCACAGCTCCACAGTGCACATGCCTTCAAGGAATTCCTGGAGAGAAAGGGCTACCGAAAGCCTCAGGTGAGTTGGGAGAACTTGCCAAGGGTATTGGCTGTGCCTCCAGTGCACTGTGCTTGGTGCTTTTACTGTGTTATTTCAGATTCCCTGTGATGCCCTTAGCTGGATTAGGGACCTCTGGCTCCCTGCTGAAGCTTGAGAGTCAGAGATGGATTTCTGTCAGCTGGGGTGTCTGCAAGGGACTTGGTTCAGTAGGGGTGCTGGAAGCCAACAGCAGCTTACCTGTGGATAACTGTGCACAAAATGGGGTTTGCTCTCTGAAGAACTCAGCAAGGATTCTTCGTGTGGGGAGTTGCTGTCATTAGAACCACCTGCAACCATGAGCAGTATGTGTACAGGATTTTTTACCCTTTCTCCCTTTCTCTTATATTTACTTCATTCATTTTGTTCTGTAATGAGCATTACTTCAGGCTGGTTGTCATGATTACGTCTTGAATCTTTGGTTTCAGTTTCTTCTGAAAATGCTGTCTGAGGAAGATGATGGTGGGAGTTCGTGAAGAAGCCCCCGAGTCTTGCAAATGATGTCCAGAGAGGCATGGAAGAAATAGATCAAATCCATCTGTAACTGCTGAATAAGAGGAAAAAAAAAAAAATCTGTATTTTCTTGAAATGAATAGGAGGTGGTAGCTGAATTACTTCTAGGAGAAAAATCGCACATCAGAGCAAACTTCAAGTTAGTGTCCAGTTTCTTTTGCAGCAATGCCCAGGTAAGTTTGGAGGTTAGACATGGACTGTCAAAGTCTAGAGACCAATTGCTTAAGAAGTTGAATAGTGATTTAGTCTGGCTTGAAGGCACTGAAGATTCTGCATTGTAATGCACTGTTCTGGTCAGAGGCTTGTCCACAGTTAACTAGACACTTTGTAAGTACCCAAAATGGGCTTGCTGCTTTACACAATATAGTGTAGCTGTCCTTTCCATATGAATTCTGTAAGGACTGACTGGTTGCAGTTTATATAGCTAGAGAAAAATTGAAAGCTGACTGTGAGAGAACTGTCCTGCTTTGTATACTGCAGAATGATTGAACATGGGTAGAATTTAAGCTGTCATAGCAGTCTTCTGTAATAGAGGCCTTCAAAAATCATAGTCTGTTACCTATTAATATACCAGAAATATCTTTGTCAGATGTATTCCTGCATAGCTCTGTCATCTCATGGAGGAGATAATATAAAAGTTCACTGCAGGATTTGGTAGATGGTGTTGCAGATGGTCTCCAACATCCATTTCTGCTTCACCAGCATGTCAGACAAAAGCAGAAGCAAGAGAATTAGAGGAAGGAACTGTCTTAGCCAATGGTGTCAGAAACAGCCTTTTTTCCGAGCAGAATGTCTGATGTAAAGCCCCTATACTCTAGGAACTGAACTCTTGCAGAATCCTTGACCTGAGTTCAACTGCCATTTGTCTTGCTGGTCAGCAGTTACTTTTGGTGGGGAAGTGTTTATATGTATCTCCACTGTGAATCAATGTCTTAGCTCTAAGATGAGGTGTACTTATCTTAATGTACTTGAGTTTCAGTAGCTGCTTGCAATTTTTTTTCCCCAGGCTGCAAGCAGGATTATAAAAATCAATATCCTTGCCTTCAAAAGGACTATTTTTTTAAAAAGGCAAGAAACCCCTACTGCATGCCAAATTGTGGACAGATTCAGATAAGGAAGACAGACTTGAGAGAAGATGAGTGCAGAACTGCTATGTAAGCAGATAAAATAGCCATTTTAAGAGTATAAAACAATGAAGTTAAATTAGGCTGACAAAAAATAGTCAAACATTATATGTAGCTGAAAAGTTCATTTGAGTTGGGAAGGTATAGCGAACTGAGTTGGTAGGAAGATATGCATACACTGGGAAGTCCTGTCCCCCTGTACTCTCCTGAAGGGCAAAAAGGCAAAGCTCTCTTGAAAGGGAGGCTCTTAACCCAGCGTCAAAACAAAGAGCACAATGTCACAATCCAGGTAGAAAGGGTGGCCTGGACTAGCAGTTATGATTTCTCCCTTTCAAAAAAAGATGAGAAAATTAATGCTGCTTTTCTAGAAAACCAAGCAGCTCATGTGGGGACTTTAACAGGAAGGAATTTAACACACAGACTGCTGCAGAAAAATTTATTACATGTTTTACTAACAAAGCTCAAAATATATATGTCAGGATTTTGCTCTTATTGCCATAGGACAAAAAGAAGTCATTGGAAAAGCTTAAGGTTTTACAATTGGCTTTAAAGAACAGTGAGAAAAATACCATTTTTCCCAAATGTAATGCTGGGGAATGCACTTGCATATATGACATATGTACTGACAATACCATTTAAAATCATACGCATGTAATGTATTATACGGAATCAGCTTCTTTATTCAGTGTGGGTTTCTTACATGCAGAACTGAGGTGGCAAATTAAATGCAGCCCTAGGCAGGGCCCAGTTCTTGTGGAACTGAATACAAAACCAGGGTGCAAATACTGAAGCCAATTTGATTTCTGACAGCCATTCAACTAGGAGCAGGGCTGGAAGATGGAACCACTGTCAGTACGTGAATATAGGAAGTGTGGTGCTTAATGTGTCCCTGATTTGACTATTCTTGGAACACCTCAGGTCCTCACACCTTTGAGACAGTTCAGAGCAGAAGCAGCATGTTTTAATTTTCTCTAAGAGTATGTGAAAACCAGAAGCTTGTGACTATTGAGGCAGTACAAGTGTTTAGAGTTTTTAATTTCACAATCATTTTGAAATAGTCACTCAGTCTTGCCCTTGTCTCTCTCTGTCTCTCTCTGTCTCTCTCTGTCTCTCTCTGTCTCTCTCTGTCTCTCTCTGTCTCTCTCTGTCTCTCTCTGTCTCTCTCTGTCT
>VZSV01000249.1:298181-320809 GCA_013398735.1 Nothocercus julius | reverse complement strand
CGCGGCACCGTGTTGCGCGCGCGGGGCGATGGCGGCGGCGAGAAGGAGCCGCACGAGGGGGATGCGGGCCCGGGCGACGCGGGCCTGGACAGGGCCGAGGTGCAGGCCGAGGCACTCGCGGACGAGGTGGAGGTTTTCCATGAGGAGCAGTTCCAGGCGGCCATGAAGGCGCTGGAGAGCGGGGATGAGGCAGGCGGCAGCGAGGAGGAGGAGGAGGAGGAAGTGCTGGCCCTGGAGCTGCCCGAGGAGGACAGCGAGGAGGAGGAGGAGGAGGAAGAAGAGGAAGGTGGTGAGGAAGAGGAGGAAGCGCTGGGGCTGCAGCTCTCCGTGGAGCACAGTGCAGAGGAGGATGGAGGCGGTGATGAGGAGGATGGAGGCGGTAGTGAGGAGGATGAGGATGAAGATGGGGAGCTGTCTATGGAGAGCGACCTGGAGGAGCGTGTCCGGGACGCCGAGCTGCCACACGAGCTCTCGTGGGGCAAACGGAAGCAGCTCTACTATGACACGGACTACGGCGGCGAGGGCAAGGCCAAGCGTGGCGGGCAGGAGCTCGATGCCGAGGAGGAGGAAGAGGAGGAAGAGGCCCAAGTCGTCCAGAGGCGCTTGGTGCAGGACTTGGGCGAAGATGACTTCGGGCTGGACGTGATCCAGGACTACCTGGCGGAGCAGCAGAAAGCCCAGCAGGCCGACAAGGGGCAGAAGATCTCCAAGGATTTTCAGGCCCTTTCCAAGAAGGAGCAGCTGAAGCTGCTCAAGCAGGAGTCCCCTGAGCTCCTGCAGCTCATCGAGGACTTTGAGGTGAAGCTGATGGAGCTCAAGGATGAGCTGCAGCCGCTGCTGCAAATGGTCAAGAATGGCACCATTCCCCAAGGGAAAGGCAGTCGCTATCTGCAGACCAAGTTCCACCTCTACCTGAACTACTGTGCAAATATCAGTTTCTATTTGGTTTTAAAGTCAAAGCGGATGCCAGTTCACAGTCACCCTGTTATCGAAAGACTGGTTGCTTACAGAAATATCATCAATGATCTTGCCATAGTAGATCAGAAGCTGGCGTCAGAAGTGCGTCTGCTTCTGAAAAAGTTTTACGACAAGAAGGAGGTTAGACCACGAGAGCAGAAGAAGTTCCCGGCGCTTCCTCTGCAGGCTGCCAAGAAAAACAAACCTAAACTTGCCCCTGCATTTACCAATGGCCGGCATGAGCTGGCAGAGGAGTCGGACCTGGATGAAGAGGCGGCCCTGCAATACTATAAGATGATGGAGGAAAAGGTGAAGCTCAAGAGAAAGAGAACTGCCGAGCAGGACGTGCTAGAGGAAGAAGTGGAGCAGGAGGAGGAGGACCCGAATAAAAAGAGAGGGGTCACCTACCAGATGATCAAGAACAAAGGCCTCACTCCCAAAAGGAAGAAAATCGATCGCAACCCCCGCGTGAAGCACCGGGAGAAGTTCCGGCGAGCCAAGATCCGCCGCAAGGGCCAAGTGCGCGAAGTGCGGAGGGAGCTGCACAGATACTCCGGCGAACTGTCCGGGATCCGCGCCGGAGTCAAGAAAAGCCGGAAGCTCCAATGACACTTTTTTTCTCCCACTTCTGAGGGAGCAGAATAGCAATTCTGTACACAATAAAAGTTTTGTAAAGGATACTGTTTTTAATCCTTGAAGGAAACAAAACAATTTTTAAGAGTGTGCTTTTCAGAAGGTGACGGTTCTAAAAAATAGTCCACTGTGCCTTTTTCATCCTGCCTGTGTGTTGAGGTGTTTTTTTTGTCTATTGCTATGTGTCATCTTTCCATAATGCAATGGTGGCTTTGGGAGGTGTCATGTGTTAAGCCAAGGTGATGACAGGGACTGTGTGGGACTTCAGGACAGCAACAAAAGGGTTTGGGGACCTGAGAGGGACAGAGGGATTCAGGAAGCAGGTTGATAACAGGATTCTTCAAGCTGCCACTACCTTCTCTGTCCTTTCTACCCTGTTACTCTCGTTCATCTTCTGTGTTGAGACACAGAAAGAGATAGACGGTTATGGTATTTCCCCTACTTTTTGCTCCGATTAAACTATTCTGTTGCTCAAATTCATAAGAATGTCCTAATTTTTAGGCTATCATAAAACTGTTGAACTTAGGAAGCAAGCAGAAAACTGTTATCTTAAATCCCATGTGGCCTGAGATAGTACTTCCTCTCATTCAGTGAGAAATTAAGCAAAATTTCTTCTGTATTTTGTAAGTATTTATCTCTCATAAATGTGTTAATTGTTGTCTGCCATTATAGATGTAACATACTTAGTGTTTATACAGGTTAAACAGGTAAAGCTTAACCTTATTTTTGCTTGGAAGGTAAATTGCCAAAGCAGTCATTACTTTGATGTGTCTCAGTTGGAAAATGTGTTTAATTTCACAGTGAAATTCTTGATGGGAACTGCCACAGGATGATTGCTTACTAAGAGGGACAGTTCCTGTTCAGGGTGTAAAGAAAGAGCACTTCATTGTTAAAACTCATTTCTTAGAAGTATGAAAGAGTTCTCAATAGTTTACTGTCTCAGGGTAAGATGTGCGTGTCTTTACGCATCCCAGATCTGTGGGACGTGGAGCCGGGTGCTGTAAGTCTAGTTGGGCTGGTGGTTCAAGAGATAAACATACGGGACAAAATCCTGAAATGACAATTCCACCGATTTTAATGGTCTTCCGTGTGTTTGCCTGCTGCTGCTTGGGGGCTGAAGAGCAGCAGCTGGGTGCTACGCCATAACATCTCTATATAGGGCAAGTTGGAACCACAGAGCACTTGGGATGGATGTTTCCTATATGGCAAAATGCTTACAGAAAGGGCAGGATGTTAAGATCAACAAACTCTGGAGGACTAAGGAATTGATACACTCCTTCCTCATGCATGCAGAAGTGCAGGGAAGAGGCTCATAAGTGAAATGAAGAGGCTGAGTGTGTTCCAAAAACCAGGTTTCTCCAATTGCGACAGCTTTTAAAAGGGAAGCAACCTGGAGTCCTGTGGTAAGTTTTCCAGGGAAGCTGGGGCTGGCTACACGCTGCTGTCGGAAGCAAGCGTCGAGTCCTGGGTGTCTTATTCTGAGAGAGCGTCGTGGAAGGAGGCGGGAGGCAAAAATAGCACAAAGAGGTCTGGGTACATGCTTGTTTATTTGAGCAAGGCCACCTCTACTCTGATGCTGTTGACCTGCGTTCTTGAAGCTGTGGAACAACAAAATAGAAAACAAATTTCTTCACTGTTACCCGACTCCCCCTCTAGAATTGCTGATGTTAATGCTCAAGGCCAGAGCAAAGGGAGTAGGTCAGCAAGTTTCCCGCAGGCAGCCAGCAGATGGCACAGCTTATCTCATAGGACTTGAGCGTAAACCATTTCTAATGGTAATGAAATAACAGCATTTTGTTCAGTTAGTTAGTTTGGAGTTTGGACAGAACCATAAATAGTCCTTTACAGTATGACTTTATGTATGGAGTAATCATAGAAAGGCCACTGTTTACTGTGAGAGGAGGTGGACACTCTTCATCTTGCTCTAGAAATGACTCTCAAGGTTTTGTGCTGAAGAGAGAAGAAATCACACAAGGTTAACAAGATTTGAAGACCCCTATTTAAGCAAAGAAGATGCATATGAAATAACGGAAGGACCACAGAGGGTGGTCAGGAAAATGAGTGGTAAGTGGGGTGAGTTCATACCCAACAGCCTTTTTTTTTTTCCTTATTCCAGCAGCACTTGCGGAGAATGCGCTGACGCTGCCGAGCGACGCGCTGCACCGTGTGACGCTGCTGCCCCGCGCCAGGCTCCCGCGCAGCCAGGGCGGGCTGCCCTGCTCCCAGAGGAGCCGCGGGGCAGCCGGCCCCAGCGGTACCGCGCTCACCTTGGCACTCACACGCTTGGCAGCAAGTCCGTCTCACCGGGACTGTCCTGCGCAGCCACACGTATCACTGCCTTGGTGTCCTCTCCATCCGCTCGCTGGGGCTGTAGGTGCCCCACAGATGGCTGGGCACCTGCAGGATGTTGGATTCACAGATCCTTGGATTATACAATGGCAGAGAGGTGGAATGTATTTTCAGCCTTAGAACCTGGCCTTTCTCTTTATACAGGGTAAGGAAAATATATTACCTAGCTCAAAAGGAGATAAATCTGTAGCTGCCCTAAGTTTTTGTCTAGATTTTCACACTCTTCCAAAGCATTGCCACACATTTTGACATAGCTTTATTCATGCTATTACTAGCAAATACAAATCCCCCAACCGGATGGATTTCTCAAGTGGATTAAAGCATCAGTTAAATTAGTTTTAACAGGTTGCATAACTGAGGGCAGCACTAGCAGAAGAAAAAAGCAAGTCTCCAGAAAGCTGTCGACTTTGCAGATTTGCTCTTGCAATTGCTATGCAAGATAAAAGAATATTTAAATGTCGTGTTTTAGGCTAATGTAAGCATACGGAATGCAGGATACTCTTCAAAACCTGCCAGGTTTGGGTACGCATATCGAACGCAGCATGATTCCTAAAACCTGCTGGGTTAGAGGTTTATTTTTTCCCGTAGTGACACATTCCAGTGCATACTTATTGCCCTGCCTTAATGAAAGCTCTTTAGTACTGTCTTCTCGAAAAATGATCTTCTGAACGCGACTCCAGCTGGTACTGCCTATTTGGTTGTCTGGACAGTAAAGAATTTATTTGGTCTTCTTTATTGTCACATCTATCAAAGCACCTGAAAACACTGTTGTCAGTGAGATCTGTTACTCCTCGAAAGGGAGGAGGAGGCCAGAGATACTGTAAGGGATTTTGCGGATAAGAAGTTAAAGTGCGCGGGAGTGGGACTTCCTAATTGCGTGGTGAACATCATCTTGCCCCAAATTAGCACCTGCCCTTGGGCCTCTGCCGGGCCTGTAGCTGCACTGCCGGAGCCTTCCTGGGGCTGTGACTTGCTTTAGAGAAATTCACCTCAAAATACATGTGCAAGGACAGTGGGTTTTTTTTGCGAAGCAGCCTTCATCAGCAGGCAAGCAGTTTAGGTGGGGATCTTTTTTTACTGGGGCTGTGAAGCTGTTTTTTAGGAGGTTTCGTCATGATTTCTTGCTTTATTTTTACTTATTTAAGCGCGTGCCAGTTGGATCAGCAGCGGGGGCAAAGAGAGCGCACGCAGCATGAAGTTGAGGGAGGAAGAACGCCGAAGGGGGGTGCCTGAGCTTCTCCCCATGTCGCCTGGGGCTTTGGCCGCTACGGGAGCTTGGCTTATAAATTTTGATGGGGCTTTTCGTGATGAATCTGTGGGAGCAGAATGGCAGCGGGGAAGTGAAGGGAAAACGGACGGCGGAAAAAAAAAAAGGAAAAACAAAGCGGCCGGCTCGGGGGGAAGGGGCTGAGGGCCACGCGCAGATGCCGCGTGCGACCGTTAATAACCGCCGCGTGCGACCGTTAACGGCCAACGGCCGCGGCGCGAGCCACGCCCTGCCCCGCTGAGGGAAGGCGGGGAAGCCCGGGCGGGCAGAGCAGGAACAGGAGCGGGAGGGCGGCCCTGTCCCCGCTTCCCGGCCGGGGCGGAGCCGGCGGCGGCGATGACGGAGGCGGAGCGGGCGCCGCCGCTACAGCCCGCGGCGGAAAGTTCTCGGGACGGCGTGTGCGCCCAGCTGCCCCCCGCCATGGAGCAGCCGGCAGAGCCCAGCCCCGGGGAGGAGGAGGCGGTGGCAGCGGCGGCGGCGGCAGACGGCGGCGGCGACGAGGAGGAGGAGGAGGAGGCGCCGCCTGCCTCGCCGCCTTTCTTCCTTCTCTACCCCGGCCATGGAGGCGCCGCCGCCGCGCCGCCCAGCGTGTGGAGACCCCCGGCGGGCCGCGGCGGCGCCGCGCTGCCCGTGCTGCTGCTGAGCTACACGGGGCCCGACGGAGCCGGCGGCGGCGGCTCCGGCACCCGTAAGTAACCGGGAGCGTCGTCTCCTTCCCCTTCTTCTCCTTCCTCGTCCCGGGGAGCCGCTGGGGAGGGACGCGCGTGCCGTGTGATGCGGAGCCCGAACTCCGCCAAACCGCAGCGTCTTCTCCGCTGTCTGTACCCTTTGCGTGGGGAAGAGGCACGCGGCCCTTGGAAAGAAGCCTTTGGGCTGGGGTAGAGGCCGCTGGTAGGACTGCGGAGTGCCCGCTGGGGCTTTCTCCTTGTGCTCTTGCTCTGGAAAGCACGCTGGAAGGGGGTTACCACTGGCTGCCTGGGATGGAGCATGTCACCCTGTGTGTGTGCTCGGGTGGGCAGTAGTTTTCTCGCTTCAAACATGCGTGCTAACGTGCTTGCGGTGTATTCGGGTGGCTTGGAGGTCTGTGGAATAGTTGGTGTGCATAAGCATTAAGGAAACATGTGCCTCTTGAAGTGGTCTGCCTTTATCCATCCATCTTGAAAACTGCCAGGGGCTCTGTGGTCTGGGCTTCTCCCTGGGCATGGGAGACCGCGCTCTGCTTTCCCTGCCCGCTGTGTCCCTGATGAGTGCTCACCTGTGCAGTAACTGAGTGTTTTGGGGACATCTTGAGCTGTGCAAGGAGGGAGAAACAGAGTCTACTTTGTTGAAACCATTAGTCAGCAGGGCTGCAACCCATGGGATAGCAACCTGAAGAGTGGGCAGGGATCTAACATGACTGGTACGAAGGTTGTCTCTGCCTGTAAACTGCTGGGCACAGACTGAAAATCCCTCTGTGCTACACTGATGTTGAAATTGGTTATTTCTTGTCAGAAGCTGCATTTTTAGAACGCTATTGCTTACCAGTTGGAAAATTACTTACTACCATGGCTGTGTGATGTGTGTGAGGGACTGAGCTGTTTTGCTCAAAGAAAATAATTCCTTTAAGATAACTGTGCTTTTACTATAAAAGCTGTTGCAACAGTACCTCTTTTAATACCTTCGGTAGAGAGGCCCTGCGTAGATAAGATGGAACTGCGTCATTGAGAAGAGCACACTTAATTGAGATGACATGGATTTAGTATAGAAACTGTGCTGTTGAAGAGCCATGGTTTAAACCAAGTGTTACTCTGCTGTGACTTTTGGGACTGTGTAAGCTTTGTGAAAAAGCTTTACCAAATGTTTGTAAAAACTTTCTTCTCTTCTGTCTCATTGGTGATAGCTGCCTGTGCGAAACAGTATGTCAGAGCCCTGCTCGTTGAATAAGTGACTGACAGACTTGAGAGCAGGTTATAAAGGGAAGGAGAATTGAAATCTTTTTGTGTGATGTCTTGGATGCTTTTCTGTTCCTGCTGGGGCAAGTTGCATGTGTAAATCAACCTTTCCATCAGCCCCCACCCCTACTGCCCTACCTGTTTTGCAGCTCTCCCATCTTTGGTAATCGCACGGTTGGTTTGCTCATCAAGGAGGAGTGGCAGCAGCGGATGCTGTAGCAAAGTTTTGCTCACTGACTTGCTGCTTTACAATCAGCATTAAAGCAGTTGGTAGGAACATTGTAGCTGGAAACATTTTTAGTTAAATGCTAAGCCTGATTCTGGATAGCTGTAGGTTATGTGGCCTTGGAAGTTGTCTTGCATCTCCTCCAAGTGACAGGTGGTATGTTGTTAATGGTGAGGCAGGTTGCGGAGGAGGCTGTGTTGGTGCTGGTATTGTTGAGGAAGCTCCTTGAAGGCCTCGGGAGCCCTCTTTGTTTCACAGGACCTTCTCAGCTGTCACTGGGTGATAGGATAGCTTTTCACAGCGCACCATCAACCAGTCTGCCTCTGCTCCTCCTTAATATGTAGTGTCATTTGGGGTGATGGCTCATTTCTGTTTTCCTTCATTCCTTGGTCTTCAGTAACTGTTACTTTGGGAGTTAAGGTAAACCGAGTAATATAAGGAAGGCTTTTTTCGAGTCTTATGCATGTATTAAAACATGTTCTATGTGTCTTTTAATCCTTCTCTGTATAGCTGTAAACTGAGAGAAGAGATTTAAGTGAAGGATTCCTTGCTAGATCACGAGTGCCTCCCTTGAGTGCTTGAAGGCTGTAATTTCCATGGGTAGTAACAAAAACAGTTCTTTTGTGTGGAAGTTTATGTGCTATAGGGGAGGTAGTAACCAATACAAAGCAAAACCAATATTGTAGGATTGTTTATTTGAAGGAGACTTGTTCTGTGTGTGTGTGAGTGTATTTTTGTATGGGGCAGTAATTAAACCACTCTTTGGAGATAGCACTTTCTGTGGGATTCAAGGATACTCTCTTAGTCATTGAGTGTGTATCTATCAGTAGAAGAATGTGTACCAAAGCTTAGTAATATCTCAGTAAGATTCAGGTAGTCAGGAGCTCTTAGGTTGCCTGAGACCTTGGAGGCCATCTGTCACATGGGAGGAGTACAGTAAATCATACTGTATATTGCCGCTGCAAAGGAGATCCTGCTGATACTGAATAAGATGAAAAGTACATGGATGTTGAGGATGAAGAGAACTTGGGGGAAAAGGATGACTTATAAAACATAAGAGCTATTTAATGTTATATCTAAAAATCTTGGAAAGCAGCTCAGCAGTTCAGTGTTACAGTTTGCTTGGTGACCGTATGGGATTTTGGCATCATCTGTAGCTTTTAACTGTAAAAGCACTAACTGAAGCGTTAGTCACATAGGTGGTAGCATAATTCTGGGGTGACCAGGGTGGTGGAGCTACTATGTCACTTTGGTGCTAATAACATGAGGTCTACTGAGCAGTGCTAAAAACTCATAGGAATTGAAGATAACAGAAGACAAAATTATAAAAATAGGTCTCCTAAAACAGCGTTCTATTTTCTTCAGTGACTTGTAATGTCCCACAATATTCTGTGGTTAATATTTCTCTGTTTTTCAAGTTTGCTTATTTACAGGGTAAGAGAAATGAGATGTGATTCCCAATGCAAGGTGAAGCAAGAGCTGCTGAGGGAAGGAGTTAGCAAAAGCTTTTTATGTCAGTGACACCTGAGCAGACCTCAGTGACGCCTGCATGCTGGAAAGATGCAGGGTGCAGGGAGATCTACTTAGGTGTGATAAGCTGCAGGAAATCCTCAGCAGACTTTAAAAAAAAAAAAAAAAAAGAGAGAGAGGCAACTTGATTGTGCTGTCCGCAAAAAACAAACAAACAAAAAAACCCCCAGTATCTCTTGCTCCCACTGAAAGCCTGCTGAATTATGATATTTCAGTAGTCTTACCCATGTTTTGTACTTAATTGTACCTTCAGAGGTAAAAGCTTCTTGAATCCTGAAATCATCTTGGTATTTCATAGTAGGTAGAGAAACAAGTTTGTTACTTGGTCAGGGAATTCAGAGATGGATTTGCTGTTCTTGAGCATATTAATTTGTTACTTTGGCCCACGCATATTTTTTGTGGTGGAGTTGGGTGTGTCACCCAAGGGTGACAGAGAAGAGACATGGGCAGTGGAGCAGCACTCATGTCCATAGCCCTGTTGATAAGATGTTTTCATGTGTCAGGCAAGGGCATGTGTGGGAAATAGGAAGATGTCATTTGTTTCTCTTAGAAATGTGGGAGCTGCTTTATCTGGTCAGATAGCCAGGCTATCTAAAGTCTCACAGCAACTATGAATGTCTTAGGAGCTTCAGGAGAGCTTGTGAGATCCTCCTTGTGATTTGTGGTGGTCCTGCATGGCAGTATTCTCAATTTTTATGTTGCTCACAAAAGTTACCCATGGCCATCTTGCCTCTCTGAGGCCATCAGAGCAGTTGTTCTAGAGTTCATCAGAACACAGGAGCTGTTACCGCTATCCGAGTTCCTTCAGCGGTTGTTGCTGTTTGCATAGCGGTAGTGGCTTCTTCTGTAGTCTCTGTGGTCTCCTGTGACTTCAAATGCCTGAAGTAGCACAGTTATCTGAAGCAATCAGCCTGCCTGCCCACTTTACCCCTCACCTCTGTGACTGTCTTAGCCTCTCTACACAGTGTGAAGGGAACATGCTTTTGCAACCACTGCAACTCAGTCTGGTTGTAGGCTCGCTTTGCTGGCACTGGAGATGAAGCTGCCCAAAGAGGCCTTTTAAGTATTACAAAATCACCTCTGGACACTGAAGGGTGTTGTGGGGGCTGGTTTATTTCTTTCACCATTTAGATCATTCTAATTTTGAAACAGCTTTTGAAAATATTTTTAGAGTATGAGTGACTGATGGAGTAGATTGCTTTCAGATTCTTAAGTCTTAAAATTCAAACAATTGGTTGTTTCTTTTCTTTTGAAAAGCTTTTTTTCTAAACTATGCTGTTTTATACTTTAGCTAAAATCTCTATATCCTGCTTTTCCAAAATGGGGTTAAAGTTAGGATTTTCTAAGAAGATTCAAAGGTCTGCCTGACGTGAGGTACACGAGGTAATTCTTCATAAATAACCTCTCTTTACTTAGTGTTGCACTCTCTTTTCTGATTTTTCTCCAGTTTATGAGGTTGGATAGAGCTTTGTCTCTTTCCTTGAAGTTTCATGGTATTTTTGTCAAAGGTCTATGGTATTTTTAGACAACTCGTGGTTGTTTTGATGCGTTATATCTTTCAGTTATAGGATCTTTTGGGGGTGACATGGTGGAACTCTTTTGTCTTTTGTTTCCTGGGTGCTTATACAAAGCTCTTAGGGCAGTAAGATTGACCTAAGATAGCTTTTTTGGTCTTGTTACTTGTTGTTTTCTGAGTACTGTTCTTAGTTTCCAGAAGTACTGTAGCTGACCTAGGGACACTTGGTATCATTGTTATCTATTTTACTTTTGGCCTTAACTTGTCCTTAAAGTCTGTATTTTCAAGAGAAGTTTTTTTTATTTAAAAATCTTTTTTTTTTTTTTTTTTTTTTTTTTTTTTTTCAATTTGGTGGGTGTACCTTGAGTATTGTACTGGATCTTGGAGAATATTGTGTTCTCTGGCCATTTAAAGAGTTATTAATGTCCTAAAATACTCATATCGATGCTTTGAAAACATATTATCTCTCAAAACTTCTTTCACTGTTCAAGGTAATCAGAGTTTTTTAGCATGTGGATAGTTGATTTATTCATGTATTTGAAAGGTGAAAGCTATGGCTTATATTAAAAGCTGAAGCAGATCTGTCATTTAAAATGCCCTTTAAATGGGCAGTTTTTAAAAATCTGTTAAGTATAGTCTCCAAAGCTTAGATTTGTACAAAACATACCATGAACTGAAATTTATTAGAGCTGAGCAATATTTAGGAATACAGTGTTTTATTTATTTAAACATTCCTATGTGGTATTTGCAGCGGGTCCTTTGTGTAAAGGGGCCAGAAAATAAAACTGACCTCAAAGGGAGAGCCTGAGTTCTTCTGTTTCTTCATGCTGAGAAGCAGCAAATGGCATAAAATGGAAGTTGAACCAATAGTTTATCAACAAATGTCAGTTGTGATTCTGGTATGTGTCTTGTTTGCTGGGGCTGAGTCCTGCTAAAGATCTGTGTTTGTGTGTGTGTGTGTTTGTTTTGTGTCTATTTATTTATTTTTTAAAAGCTGTAGCATTACTCTTGTTGTTTGTGTTGGTAATTCTTTCTAAAGTAAAAATAAGCTGTCTGGCAATTAACTATATTGGGTACTAGGTTATGTTCTTCTGGTGCTTAATTGATTCTGAAGGGCGTTTTGTGTTTTTTTTTTTTTTTTTGTTTTGTGTTTTTTTTTTGTTTGTTTTGTGTTTTTTTTTTTGTTTTGTTTTGTGTTTTTTTTTGTTTTGTTTTGTGTTTTTTTTTGTTTTGTTTTGTTTTTTTGTTTTTTTTCTTAAGTGATGGATGTACTCCTCTAGCTGCTTGTGTATATTGATACACAAGCCTCCCCCACTGAACACTCAAGTAAAAATAATATAAAAATTGAGTGCTCCAGCTAGAAGTTGTGGTTAGTGAAAGGTTATATAAACATGAAACAAGTTCAACTACTGTCAACATGGTTGGTTTTCTCTTTTAGGGAGAAGGAACAGTAGTAATTGTTGTTGTTTGTGAAATAGTTCTTTGCATCACTGTAGTAATATGCAGCATGGCTCTTGGTTTATTTTAGTCTGATGGGGAAAAAGAGTTGCTGAGTCAAAATGTTAGGCAGCAAGCAGGAGGTCTGCTGAAAGCAACTGCTTCCTCTTGCCCGTGAACTAAAACATCTGTGAACTGTGTGTACTGTTTATTTCCAGCTTAATGCAATTTTGACACGATGGGTGTGCTTCCTCTTCACGAAAAGCAGTCTGTTGGCTTGCTGACTTGTCTCTGAAATGGTCACTTTCTGTATTTCGTAGGGCTCACAAGTGTATGCACATCCTTTTGAATGTTATTATAGGAAAAAAACATTGATATATTTAAGGTCATACGCATTAATCATTCATATGTTCCTATCTGTATACTTTTTTGGTGAGCAGTCAGTGTTTTCTGAATTTATGTGGGGGGAGGGCAGGGGAAGGCAGAAAATGCTCCTGGGTGGATGCTATGCATCTGGGGACCTGCCATCCATGATATACTGGAGCTGCACCAAAATAAAACAAGTTAAGCTAATTTTTGTTCAAGTGGTTGGCAATCCAGTGTCCCAGGGCATGTTTAGATAGCAGCCCCACTAATCAGAAAGGTACCTGCTGACTGGGCATGATGCAGGGCAGTCTAATGTACCCAATTTGTGGGGCTGCAGTGTTGGGGGCGCCAGGAAAGCCGCCCTGCGGGGCAGTGCAGGACCACGTGGGGCTGTCGCTTTGTTCTTGAGAACCTAAAAGGTGATTTATTCACCTGCCAAGGGGCGATATTTTATAATGAGACTCATTTGAGCAATACCAATTTTCCAAAGAGGCTTTAAAGAGTGAAATTCTCTGTAGTACTGTATACATATTTCTTCATCCTTGTTCTTCTATGTCTTTTTGCCCTGCCTGAAAGAGCTAAATCTTAGATCGCTGAAGTGCTTACAGATGGATCAGATGGATACTTTTTTTTTTTTTTTTTCCTCGTGGTTTATTTCAGAGGATAAATCCATCCTAAAATGTCTTTGTGGAAAGTCCTGTTTCCAAGGTAGTGCCTGAGGAAGGCCCTCCCGGTGAATACAGGGTAAATCGGAATTTGCACACCTATTGTGAAAACCAGGGACCTTACTCTATATAGCACCATCCACGCGCGTAAAGGGAATACAAATGTCTCTTTGTATTTGTGGTGCTGCTGGTCCGCACCCCTTTGTAGCATGGGGGTGAGCGAGCAGGAATATGAGCACTGCGAGCTGCTTGCGCACAAGGGGCTGAGCAGAGGCTGATGAGAAAGAAGGTGCTGCGGCTGACGGGAGCCTGGTTGCTGTCCCCGCATCAGCAGCGTCTCCAGAGCATCCTGGGAATTGCTTGCTCTACGCGCAGAGCAGCCGATCACATGAGCTGAATTTTCAGTTCAGTTCATTAGTCAGCCATTTTGGTCAACACCCTGCTTACTGCGCACAACCAATCCTATTAGCACCCGCTGCCCTGGCAAGAGAGCGACCAGCAGCTTGCTTTCAGCAGATCTGGGGCTCCTGTGCTGCCTTCTGCCTTGGGTTTTGCTTGGGTAATCATCAGAAGTCATCTTTTTTTATTTTATTTTTTTTCTTCTTCTTCTCCTTCCTTTTTTTTCTTTCTTTTTTTTTTTTTTTTTTTTTTTTTTTTTTTTTTTTTTCCTCCCCCTGCTCCGATGCAGAAGCCAGGTTTTCCGCGGTCAGCTAGGATCAATAGCCTTTAGTGTAGCTGAAGACAACGGCAGGTGGCGGAAAGGAAGGAGGAAGAGGCAAGCTTGAAGGAGCAGCGTTTTTACCTTGCTTTCTGTATGAAAAGGCTAGAGCAGTCTGTGCGATCCTGAGCACGTCTGTCCTTAATAGCAAGGTATTTCTTATTTTCTTCAGCGAGCTTTTCTTTTTAGTTCTTGTTTTTCTGTTGTTATTGTTGTACCAGCTGAGTCATCATGTCTGCTCTGACGCCTCAAAGCGACATGCCAACCCCCACCACAGACAAGATCACTCAGGCTGCCATGGAGACCATCTATCTTTGCAAATTCCGAGTGTCCATGGATGGAGAATGGCTCTGCTTGCGTGAGCTGGACGACATCTCGCTGACACCCGACCCAGAACCTACCCACGAAGGTATGGTCATGTTCCCTGCCTCGGGATCCCTGCAGCCGCTGCTTTGTTGCCACAGCAGCGCCAGTGTGGGAGGGGATATCTCCTGGGTGAGGTGCTCTCGTCCCATCCGGACTCTCTGGACGCTATGTGACACGTTACGAGAGCCAAACCGGTGCTTCAGATAGAATGTGTTGCAAGTGTCTTTATTAATCCACCCTTTTCAGAGAGGCAGGTCTGTGCGTAGTTGTGGGTTTTGAGATGTATAGCAGAGATTAGGTTTGTATGTCACAGGAAGAAAATAGCGTGATGTGTGTTCAATGATAACATTTAATCGTGAGGTCATGCTTAAAATGTGGCTTATAGCTGTACTGGTGAACTGTCAGCTTTTACAAATGGGACATCTTGGCAGAATACTGACTTGCATCTGCCTGTGGTCGATGGGTAGTTTTTGACGAGACCCCAGTCATTATGTACTTATGCCTAACGTTGGTGATAATACCATCACGAGTCTTGCAGCTCACTTCTGCTGAATGTGCTGTTGTTTGTAATGGCTTGGAAGCCTGAAACCCGTAGATGCAACATCTTTTTCTGTTTTTGAGCAATGATTTGCAGTCTGGGCTCATGGTGGAAACAGCTTACTCCTAGCAGGTCAGCTGAAACAAGGACTGAAAGCTTAGTGAGTATTTTAAAAAATAAGCAGACATTCACACGTTAACCTGCCAATAAGAAAGCAGGGGAAAGGAGGAGCAATGAATTCCTGCAGGAATTGTCCGTGGTGGCTTATGCTGCCCTGGTCTCTTAGCACCAATGCTCCTGGAGTCTGGGTGCCTCTTGCTGAATGCTGAGCAAGGCTCAGTCTTGCTAGGAGGGGACTGCGCCTTTTGCTGTGCCCTTTTCTTGTAATTGCATGAGTGTTGACTCCACCAGACAGCCTTGTTTGATCCAAATCTTGTTTGACCCTTTTTATATTTATATCTTGTTTGACCCTTATTATATTGTTATGAGGGAAAGGTTTTAAGTTTAAGTCAGTAAAATAGAGGTGGAAGGGGAGAGAGAAGGGGAAAAAAAAATTTGACAACAACTTTGGGGGTAGCAGCCTTTGGGTTTGGATTTGCTTGCCCAAGATCTAGTTGTACAAAGGGAGATGAGAAAGAGATTTTTGATTCCCTTTGAAACATGTCCCAGGGTTTTAGAGAGATGCTGCAGACTGAGAGCGCAGAGTCAGAGCAGTTAGGCTCAAGTTAACCAAGGGTGCAGTAATTCAGATGGCTTCTTATTTCCATGCCCTTTTTGTGTGTGTGGTGTACGCTTGCTCAGCTCTGCTTTCTTTTTAATTTGGTCCTTTTAAATTTGTACGGTAGATGCCATGTGTGTAGAACGATACTTCTCTGTCGCATAAAGACTTAAATTAGCCTTTTGGCTTTTTGTCTGGTTGTATTACAGTTACCTAGATCCGTGTTTCACTGCACATGTCTTGTAATTCACTATTTACTTTCTCCCTCTGGACAAACTCATAGGGGAAAGTGAGCTTGGGTAAATCCAATTTTTGTACTAACAGAGCTTTTTCAGATCTTTTTTTTTTTATGTTGAACATGTGTACTATTTGTGTCATATAGTGTGCAGGCTGTAGCCCTGCATGCTTTTCTGGAAACAATTCAAGAGCTAATACTAGAGGGACTCTTCTCTAAAACTATCAATACATATGTCAAAAATAACATAAGAGTCCTAGCGTGGTGGCCTTTGTGGAGCTGTTTATACCTTCATACCTAAAGGAGGCTGCTTGGGAGGGAGAAGGACAGTTTCCTTTTGGACCCAAGTGGTGTTTATAGCAGAGGCAATAGTGCAGGAAATAGTGTGCATAGTGGGAATGCTGACACAGCTTTAGCTATAGTGTTAGAAGTGCTGTTGCAGCACCAGCATTGCTGGTCCTGCCTCAAGGCATTCAGGGCTTCAGGGGACAGCCCGATGGCCCTTACAAATGCTGGGTGTTTGAGAGGACAAGCTAGAGATTTGGGGAGTTAGGGTGGCTTGTTTATAACATGTTTGTAAAATTGATGTGGGGGAAAAAAACAAGAGTTTTGCCAGAGGCAAATTGAAAGACAGCTATTATTAAAAATTGAGACTTGTGAAAAATAAGTTGGTATTTTGCAGTTGCCAATCCAACAACCTTTGAAAATAAGGTCTTGAAACTTCTGGTCGCTGTCCCTCGGCTCTTGCTCCTTTGAGAGGTGTGCTTGGAGTTTTGCTGCAGAGAGGCAGCAAGGGAGCTAGTAATTTAAGGAGAACTAGGACACAGTGGTAATTGCAGTTTTATCTACTGAAATTTAAAGCAGTAGGTGCTTTGCTACAGTGGTGGTGAGCTTTGGTAAAGCTGAGCCCAGTTCTGCAGCTGCTTAAGCCAAAG
This sequence comes from Nothocercus julius, assembly GCA_013398735.1. Lineage (NCBI taxonomy): Eukaryota > Metazoa > Chordata > Aves > Tinamiformes > Tinamidae > Nothocercus > Nothocercus julius. Next base: position 304,422 of record VZSV01000249.1, on the reverse strand, counting down.
GCTCCATACTTCAAGAAGGAGTAGGATCTGAGATGAAAGAGTGTCTGTCTGGAGGATTTTGATTTTTTGCTATAGAGTTCCTTGGGGTAAGTAAGAGCAGAATTTAGGTTTTCTGTGAAGCCTTGTGACTGTGTTTTCTGTTGCTCCTTCAAGACTACATAGGCACGTATGGGACACCATACCTGAAACACCAACCTGAAATGTTTGTTTTGGAAGTTAGGACATGCGAAATGGTCTTGGGTGGTTTTATGGGATGATAAATGCACATTCCTTAGGAGGACCTTTATATCAGCAACAGAAATTTTAATGCTCGTGAAATTGGCCTGTACGTGAGAGCACAAGCAATTCATAGGATAACTATCACCTGAACTTACACTATCAGTAATTATTCTGTCACTTTATAAGATACAAGCGCTACAGAGCCACTGAGCGCATTGAGTTGGGTGCCGTGAAGGCCTGTGTGCCTCGCTGGGCTGCGCTAGAGCAGGGACTGTGGTTCTGTTAATTCCTGCACCCTGGTAAGCCTGCCCTGGGGCTGTCAAGAGCAAAATGTCCCTAGGAAAGAACCATGTTAACGATTACTTTGATTTAGATGTCCTCTAGTAGCATGGAATGGAGAAGGCAAGCTGTCTAGGAGAGCTGGAAGTGCTTCAGGGCTTTAAGGTTGCAAGACAAATGTAAATACTGTACTTAAGAATAGCAGGAACCTTTAGCATCTTGATGGAAACAAGATGCCGCCTTCCAGGTGGCGGCTCTTCCTTTAAAGTACCTGTCATAAAACATGTACGGTGGCAGAAACCCCTAAATAGGTCAAAAGTTGGAAGGAGCTGGAAAAAGCTTGTGGAATGCCAGATGGGCCATCTGTGAAGCCAGTAATAAGCAAAATGGGTGAAATTCAGTATGGTAATGGTGTTATTTCTCTTAACTAGTAGTTAGGTCACGTAATGCAGGTAGCATATGTTGAAAGGTAACATGATAAAGGCTATGATCCCTGTGAGAGGGAGAAGGAGAGATCTTTGTTTATACTGAATTGTATCACAAGTCAGGAAGAAAGGGCTGAAGAAGGGTAGAGGACAGACAAAATATGGATATTTGGCCCTGGACCAAAGTGGGGAGAAGAAAAAGTTTAAAAAATGTCTCAGGACAGGTGAGTGCTTAGCTGTGAGCTCTCAAGTCAACTTCTAGCAGTTGGGAGAGGGTACCCCATAGAAGAAGAGCCTTGTTGTCTAGCCTTGTGGCTTTTGTGGCCAAGATAGAGTCCTTAAAGATGTCTAGGATGAGACTGTTGTCCGGATTATTCTAGTTGGCTTCTCTACTATTAATTCTTAAATTTTGTCAGCCTTTCTATTTTGCATTCAGGAAATTGCTATTGAGATATATTTTCTTTCCTCTTCTGAGCCTGTTAAGTCTAAGTGAAGATTGGAGGTGAAAAAGAAGATATTGGTTGTTTTCCCTGGGCCTGCCAACCCTTTTTGAATGAGTTTTCCACTGTTTCTGCTGGGTAGATGGGTTGAGGAGTGGGAGGGTTTGCATGTGCAGAATAGTGTGGAATGGATCAGTTGATTGGCTAAGGGCTACATATTAAGTCAGTGGTAGAAAGAGGAGTAAAATGAGGTGTGCTTGCGCTGTTAATAGCGCTTGGCGTATGCTTCCTATTGACCTAATCCGTAGGCGTAACAGTCGTGTCAAGAATAACATTTAAGTTAAAATGAAACAAAAGCTGTGTCTGTTGTCATGGAGGTAAAAAAGGCAGCGCTGCACGGCTGAACGCTGGGTAAGGTTGCACTGATTGGGAGAACAGCATTGGTGCAGGATAGCGCTGTGCTGTGCGGACTGAGTGCTTGCGTAGCACAGTAAGAGGAAATGGATAATATGAGAGGTTATCTGTGAGGAGCAGACTGCACCAAGGTCAGTAATGTTAGCACAAATCAGCTGCTTGGGAAGCATGGCAGGGCTTGACGGGCAGGCTTGCTGATGCAGCAGGACTTGCACAGGAGAATGTGCTTGCCAGGCTTTTTTCAGAGGCTGTTCTTCCGTGTTCTTCCAAAATGTCTTTTCTTTTTCCATTGACACTTTGTAATCCATCTTATTTGCAAATCAAATATGGGAAAAAAATTATTCATTGCACACTTGTTATAATATTAGTTACATTTATTAATTTGCTTTCTTTATCAGTTTAATGATTATTTATAGAGTAAATAATTTATCATTCCTGAGGCAATAAATATAAGGTAATACAATTTAATTATAATAATGTGCCTGTAGGTTTTCTTTCATGGCAAAAGTATTGCTTGTCCATACAGTGGAGGAGAATATGGTAGTCCTTTTATTTTTTTAAAAAGTGAATTAATTTATGTTTATTCAGTTCTCAGTAACTCTTCCAACTTACTCTTATATTGTGGGATGCTTTGGCCCCAAAACAACAATCAATGCTTAAGCAGTGGACTAAAAGTTAAAATGAGAAAATAATACTGTTATTCAAGAGCACATATCAGCATTTCTTTGATTAGCATCTCCCTCTAAAATATGGATGATACTTTTCTTCTCTGAGGCATAATGAGGCATAACTGACAGTGAAACTGTAGATGGTGGCTCTACTTATGAGTGCTGTAGAAGTGCATATGCTGGTTTTAGTGCCTTTGAGTGAATCTGTGAAATGCTGGAGTAAGTCATGGCACTTTGAGCTGGATCTGTTAGTGAGACACTGAGCAGAGGTCTTCCTTAGGAAGAAAAGGGAAGAGAGCCTGGAAGGCTTTGTACAGTTGGGGTTTGGAATAATGAAATATTTTTGTGTCTTCAGTAAGAGAGATCAGGAGAGAGCTATCCTCATGTAGCTTAGAATTTTTGTTTGTGGTTTGATTAAGCTGATTTCACTGTAGTCTTAGTTCAGATATATATTATTCATCTCTGATAAACTTGTCAGCACTTCCATAGGTCTTACCTGACATGCTCAGGTAGAAGAGAGGAGTTTGTAGAAGTGCATGAACATAGTCTGAATGCAGTCCAGTTTTGTTTTCTGTGGCTGGCTTCTTGCTGAGTTGGATGTATTCAGTGCATGTCTCAACCATGGCGGTGCATGAGCTTAAAAACAACTGCTTCTGTTTTTTCATAGGTAGCATCTTGTATGGAGCATTGGAACTTTGAGCTTGTTGCAGTCTTTTTGCTTGTGTATCTTCAATGGTTAGGTTTTCTGTGAACTTTGTTACAAAAATAAGTAGATTTGGGACAGGCCTTTTGCAGCAGCCATAGTAGCATTGCTCACGTGTCACTGCTGCTGAGCATTTTCTGTGTTGGGTTCTGCTTTTGCTTCCCAAAACTATTGCTGGGTTTTTTTTGAGTACTTCACTGACTTCTCAGATTCTCTTTAGCTTCCTGGAAATGTAGACACTTAAACAAAACCAACCAACCAAAAAAAAAAAACAAACAAACAAAAAAAACCCCCCACAGATTCTGACCTATTTAATTTACTTAGGGAGAAACTTGATTCTGTGATTCTGAAAACTTTATAAACTTATGTGAATTTTTTATTTACATGCAAATAAATCCCACAGCGGTATAAGATTTCTTAATTTTCTGTGTTAGTACTTCCCATTGCAGGATACTTAAAGTTAAGAGGACATGGACAGCAAACTGAGGGATTAGGGAGTCACTTGTGTGTAAGGGAACTTGGTTCAGCCACTATGCTTTATGCAGGTTATGAGAGTGTATGAGCTTGGTATCCCAGTATAGGCAAACATGGTGTGTTTGAGTTGCTAATTTTCACTTCACATTATTTCTTAATATGTTCTGCACAGGCAGTTTGAAGGAAATACATAGGTTTCGTGTAGCTCAGGAGTATAAGAACTTGCTCACATTTATTCAAGAGACGCATTTAATGCTTGTTTAGGTTTAAAATGCTTGTTTTACATTTCAAATATGCCTGGGATATTTCTGCTGTGTGTTCAGCAACTCTTGCTGTGGTTTCCTCTCATGAGATGGCAGTTGAAAATCCCCATCACATGAATCTGATACTGTTTTTAGCATGGTCGTGCCCATGGTGTCAGAAAGGAAGCTTCTTTTTTTTTTTTTTTTTTTTTTTTCAGTATGTGTAATGGTTCACCATTCATTAATCACTACCCCTTGGTAAGCTTTCTAAATAGCAAAAATGAGGTATTAGCACAGAGCTGTTTCTTCATGTGCGTTAGTACTTCTGCTTATTAAGATTTATTTTTATTTTTTAATTGTTAGGGTTTCTTCCAGAGATTTTATCCTTTTCTATTTAACAGTGGTTTTGAAAGTGTGTGTGTGGTTTTATTTATGTATTTTTTCTCCTAAAAGTATTTCTGAACTTGTGCTGCTACACTGGATTGAGCTTACTGACACTGCAAAAGGTTTCTTGTTCCAATGTGAAACTAGCTGAATCCCACGCTGCTGCTGGGCCATCTCCTGTATTTAAACCTGTTGAGATTTTTCTGCTGCTGTGTCAATATAGAAGAAAATTACTTAAATTCTTTGTGAAATGATGGAATTTTCATGATCTATACACTAGTGGTGTAAGTACTTCAGCTCTTTTGTAAAGAGTATACTTGGTGTATTTACTTGAATGTCATGTTAAAATTCATGCTGCTAATCCTCTTGAAAATCCAGCTGGAATGAGGCAATTGAATTTTATGACATGTTGATTATCCTTTTTTCTAAAGTATGTGCATTAATTGAAGGCTCATATTTTTGCATAACGATTCAAAGTGCTGGGTTTGCCTTACAGGTATCATGATGAAGGGTATGGAAACTTTCAAATCCTGATTTTACTTCTTTTTTTTTTCTCTTGAGAGGTTTCCCCATGCACTCCTGTTAGGTGGAAATTCCGGACAAGTAGGGAAAAATGACTCTACAGTGTATAAAAGGAAATTAAGCGTATGCCAACTTGCTGGATGCACAAAAAAATGAGTGCTAAGTTTTAACAGCTTTGTCATAAACATAGGATATTTTTGCCTAAAAAGGTTTGAAGATGAATCAAGTGCTAATGAAATGTATGCCTTTTCTTTTTTGATCTGTACATATTCCCTAGTCCCCCATTCTCACCATCCTGGCAAATAATTCTTACCCAAAAGATGGTAGGATGATTGTACATAGGGTGATGATAGAGAAAACTCTAGTGATTTGTCTGGTTGTTTCTTAGTAAGCTTTACATGGCTGTCTTTCCAAGAGTTGAAAGGAAGCGTGTCTCTGCTAGCTGTTAGCTAACTTGGCTCTGATGGGGGAGGAGGCTGGTGATAGTTTTTCCGCAGGAGGGAGGAGGTCCCACTAGTCTGTGTACTTTGCTCTGTACTTTGCCACATTTGGCTGTAAAGGGGAATAGAGTCCTTTGGTTACAGACATTGAGCAGATTGCAAGTTAATGGTGGGGAGAGCAGGCACATAAGTAGGGAGCTGAAAATCATGCAGGGTTCAGACTCCCCGGGGCTTTGCCAGGCCTTGTTTCTTGGGTTCGAAACCAGGGAGTTGCTGGATGTGCTGAAATGAGTTTTCTGTCCTGCCTGCTCCTCTCCAAGGATATTTGCCTCCTCCCTCTTGCCTGCCAGCTGTCTGCAGACTCCCAGGAGGTAGGAAGAGGGCTTTTCCTTAGCTAGGCTTTAGTCAACTGCTGTTGGAGTAACGACCTACCTAAGTCCTGTGGTCCCCATTCAGGCTAAGCTGAATCACTTTTCCTGGGTGTTTGTCTTGGAAATGATCGCCAATTCCATCAGGACTCTCTGTTTAACCTTGTTTATGTCATTAATATGTCTTTGTTTGCGTGCAATATGGTATGCTTGTGAGGCTTGCTTTTCACTGATAATTGTATTTTCCTGTTACTTTGGGGTTTGTTCTGGGGTAGGAGGAAGCAGAAGTAAAAGCTGATGTTGCTTAAGTATCAACCATTTAGTGCTTTTACCTTGCAGATCAAATAATGCATTTCTCCTTTTAGGGTGTGCCTTACAAAAGTGTTGTTTGTCTTTAATGCAGAAAAACCGACAACTTCTCAAGCTTTACTTAAGCTTACCTTAATTTGTTTCCCAAGGGTGGGGGAAAGAAGCTTTGCTGTAATGCTTTGTGCAGACTAATACACCCTTTTGACTTGCAAATATCTTACCAATATGAATTGAGTCTTGTACAAATCTCCCTTTCAGAGAGCCTTTCCTTGCCCCTTGATTTTGAGCCTTTCCTTGCCCCTTGATTTTGAGCCTTTCCTTGCCCCTTGATTTTGAGCCTTTCCTTGCCCCTTG
>VZSV01000249.1:261796-290152 GCA_013398735.1 Nothocercus julius | reverse complement strand
TTTTTTTTTTTTTTTTTTTTTTTTTTTTTTTTTTTTTGTATTAAGGAGGGGACTTAAGGACATTAGGAGGTTAGTTGATTGCCAGCACTAAATGAGTGATGATATGCCCTTTGAACAGGGACAGCCTTTATTAACTCTCTTTTTGATGTCAGCTTGAAGGTTCAGGTTAGATGCTTTTGAGCCTGGTTTTGGAACATTAGACATCCAGAGGTCACTTTCTCTTTAAAATACATGCAGATAAACTTGTGAAGTCTGTGTAAAAGGAAGATACAATCATGAAGTTGAAGATAATAGGTTATGTTAGAGAGGGATTAAAAAAGTCTTTGGAAATACATTGCTTTTAAGAATTGAATAGACACATCAGACATTGCGTTCAGGTTTGCCTTTTTGAGCTCTAAAAGGAAACAGTGAGTGAAGAGTGGAAGCTGAGGAGAGAAAAAAGAGAAGCTTAAGGAGGATTCTATATGCAAAGCAAGCTAAAGATTAATTTGTCTTTACTCAAAGATGAGATGCATAAATGAAACAACAGAAATAACGCAGAGAAGGTTTCTGTCAGGGTAGCGTGCATGTACAAATGGACAATTGATATCACTGAAGGGCTGTGCAGGACTACTTGGAACTACTTAAAGGAACATAATGAAATGCTAGCTGGCACAGGAGGCAGAACTCCTGTTATCCTGTTCTGTTTTTTTTTTTTTTTTTTTTTTTAAAAAAAAGTAGGAATTTTAAAATTTTTAAAAAAAAAAAAAAAAAAAGAGTCGTAGAGAGTAAGTCTTTAACAATCAGCTTTTTATATACTGTGTATTTATCAACTTTTTGGGAATTAAGTGTTATGCATTACTTGAGGTCAAGAACTCACCTGGTAATGATGATGATGACTTTTGTGGGCAATAGCTTCTTATTCTAGTTAAGGTCAGAAAAATGGAGTTCTCTCTATGGTGCGTGGTATAAGACAGGTGACCGACTGCCGGAAGTTGTAGAAAAGAAGTTTGCTTCTAATTGTAGTACTGCTCAACAGAGAGGATTTGCACCTTCCCGTTAACAGGAGAAACAGACGAGGAAAGCTATGACTGGCTGGTTATGTCCTGCAAGTGTGTCAGTGAGCAAAATACTTGGAGAACACTACCGAATTGGTATTTTCAGCTATTTCTGTGTTCTTGCCAGGCTTAGCACCTAGTGAAGACGTGGTGCTTGGGCATCTGTGCTTCATTGAGGTTTACATGTGTTCTTCTGATTTGTCTTACGCAAAACTGAATTTGAATGGGGAGGTTTATCCAAGCAATTGATCACTGTATACATAGTAGCATCCAACAGGGATAGAGTGAGGGAAATACTAGAATAATAAGAAATGTGTACTAAGTTAAGAGATGGGAAATGATGGCTTAAACCTGTTAGTAGCTACTTGCACTTAAATATCCTGTATTTTCCTATTTTCACTAAGGTAGAGTATATATTTGAGATGACGTGGACTGCAGAAACTTCAACTAGAGCAGGTTTTTGCAAGGGGTTTGTGAATGGGATGCTGCAGTAGGTAAATGTTATTTCTGGTCTTTCTAGGACACCTGTGGGTAGAGGAAGAGCTTGGCTTCGCCTGGCTCTAATGCAGAAGAAACTCTCAGAATATATGAAAGCCTTGATTAACAGAAAGGATCTTCTCAGGTGAGCGTTGCTGTCTCTAAGATTGGCTTGGTTTAACTTGTGCACTCCTGTATGATCTTTATCATCTTCTGTGCCAAATACAGTATGTGTGTACTTCTTTATGAGTGGGACTGTTGTGAAATCTAGAGCTTGCTCTGAGGGATGACAAATACTTAGGATTCTTTATTTTGTCAGAAGCTGTCATTTCTCTATTTTTTTAAATCATCTTGGGTATCTATTACAAAGAACATTTTGCTCGCATAGTGTACACAGCATACACTGTTCCTAAAGATTTTGGGCCTGGTTTTGTTTCTCACCTTTGCCCTCACTCATTCTGACGTGGAACAAGTTATTTAACCTCTCTGCCTTTCTGCTGTGTTTGTAAAACAACAATGAATTTGTAGATTAGTTGGAACTCTATGGATCAGAATCATTATCTGTGCAGAGTGGTGGTATTTAATAAACATGTGGATGCGAACTCAAGCAAGTAGATTTTTTTCTTAGTTCGTTATGCAAATCTGTAACTGACTTGAGGTGAAGGAGAACTTTCTGTTGACCGCTGGAAAAGTGGAGGTGGCTCATGGAAGAGAAGTTTACTAACTCGTAAAAGTGTGCTTCCTAGGGCTTTGCCTTGAACCCATGGTCTTAAATCTTTACTCTGCTGTAACACGACTCAGGAAATCATGCTTTGGTTTGATTCTGTTCTCAACAGCTGAGATTCCAGCTCTCCTGCTTCTTGGCCCTTTGCCTCATCTAAAGACATAGTGTGCTAAGAGATATCCATTCTGGGCCCTTCAGATAGTGCAGGAGTACATTGGTAGTACACAGGAGTACGTTTCTGTGTTAGTCAAATGTCTTTGCGTGGCTTTTTATTAATCATGAAGTTGCCTTATACTGTTGTAGGAAATAGCCATCAAGTAGTTATGTGCTTGTACTAATTTATCCGTAAGCTTTACTTCCCTCTAGTTGATTTTTTTTTCAAAGATGCAATGCTTGATCTTCTCTTGGTGTGCATCCTGCAGTGAATTTTATGAGCCTAATGCACTCATGATGGAAGAAGAAGGTGCTATCATTGCTGGCCTCCTGGTAGGGTTGAATGTCATTGATGCCAACTTTTGCATGAAGGGCGAAGACCTGGATTCACAGGTACTGGGTATTCACTTTTGTGTTCTCTTTCTGCTCATTTAGATCATCTTTCCACTGTAAAAGTCTTCCTTCATCTCAAATATCTTTACGGCTTGTAGTAATATAAGACCAATAAAAGTTTGCTACTACGATAGCGTTATTCACCTACTTAGTAGGCAGTGCTGAGATCAGAGAATCAGACTTTTGTTTTTCTAATGGCTCCCTTCAACTTAGTTTTTGTTGGTGGAAAAACCTTAGTCACATAAGCTTAGTATTTCCTTTGACTTGAGTGCTAGCAGAAGCACCGCTGATCTTTGTATAGTGTAGTGATCTAGCTGCCAGTTGTACCAAGAGTGCTATTGCCTCTGTGCTCTTAAATTTTCATTTCGTCATGTGCTACCCAAAAGTCCACTCCTCAGCTCTGCTTTGCTGTGGTCTGAATGCAGGTCACTGTGTAGGGAAATGTGGAAAAAAGAATGGACAAAAAGGGGGGAGGTGGGCAGAAATGTTAATTCTCTCATAGCATGTTATGAGATCATCTATGAACCAAAAGAAAATAGGCCAGTTTGCACTATTGTTTCAGCTTGCTTGTTTATATGCGGAAGTGTTGATGACATGTTTTTGTTCTTATCTCTTAGACTTGCTTTCTAACTTACTGCTTCTGCTAGCACACTTGAACTAGTCTGTTCTCTCACTTGCTCTGCAGAGATTACTGTTATAATGAATCTGAGATTACTGTTATAATGAATCCTTATTGTAGTAAAACATGCACTGATGTTCTTAATGAATGACCCTACATATTTATGGATGCAGAGAGTGTTCAGTCTTAGGAAAAGATTTTAATATAGAATTCCTAAATTTTCTCTTTTAGGTTGGAGTTATTGATTTTTCAATGTATTTGAAAGAGGGGAACAGCACAAAAGGCAATGAGGGGTAAGTGCAAGCCCAGTTGTTCTCCATCTCACCCTGTGGTAACTTGTATTGAAGTATGCAAGTTTTTCTGTACGTTATTATGTTTTTTGGTCAGATGCTTCTTGCAGTGGTTGCTTGTTGTTTTGTAAACCATAACATATAAATAAAGCACTGCAAGTGTTGGGAGAGAAGAAAGTAAGTCTCCTGCAAGTTTTGGATATTGTTCTCCAGATGGCTGGTTGAAATAAAATAGTTTATAAGGGGCTCTTTGCTGAGTCAGATCTGCTATTTAAAGTTTTCTCCAAAAACAATTGAGTAACCTTTAACAGCTTTGTGGCTAGTAAGACAGGAGTAGATTTTTCAGTACCTTAGAAATCATTTCTGTGTTCAGAAATTGCTATACTTGAAAAAGAGTCAGAGTAAGAACTCTTGTGCCAACGTACTCAAATGTAGCTGTCTAACATAAAGAATGATAGGTCAAAAAGTACAGCTTGGGTACACTGGCTGATCTAGTGTTCTGGTTATCTGAGATTATTTCAGAGTATTTCCTTCTTAAGAATTTTTTTCGAGTGTAGGTTTATTCTTTTACTCTTATTCTTCAGGATCAGGTATTTTGCTTGCAATCTTCTAATCTGTTGTTTTATTATTACAGAATGCATTTCTTTAAGATTTCCTGATGGAAATGCCTGCGACATGCACTTATTGGCAGTTTTTGCTGAGTGGATTTAATACTAGTCGTGTTGAATACAAAAGTGGCAATAAGATCAGCCTTTTCTTTTTCCCCACTGGCTTGCTGTTGTGCTAATTGAAATGCTGCAGATATTACTGTGTCACAAAATGCTTGAACATTATTCAGATGAATGAAGTGATTGCATCTTCTGAGAAGTGAGAACTGTGACTGACTGTGAAGGCATAGGCTGTAGCTCAACTTTGCTACTTCATGTGTGTTGCACGCACTCATCACTACCTAGTGCGTTGAGTGCTGAGCTGAGGATGTAGGCTGTACTGCCACATTCCTCTTAAACCTTTAACAATGCCCTTCAATTCTTTAATCCAAGTGATGAGATTTGGGATCAGAGAGAAACCATACTGTTTGCTCCTGCTCCCTGTGGCTTGGTCCACATGGATACATTCAGTGGCAGCCTGCCTGAGTCCAGCAGTGGTTGTGAAGCCCAGCCAGGAATCCACATGGCTAGGGAAGACCAAGATGGGCAGGGTGGAGCTTACAGCCATGGTAGAAGCCAGCTGGATGACTAGTGGTTGCCTGTTCTATATCATTTTATTTCCAGGTGGCAGAGTAGACCTGCCGTTCTGCCCGTCAGCCTGCAGAAATACCACGCAGTTAGTATCTGTAAGTAAAGAGCTGCACTTGGGGTGAGCTGATGGTTAATTTTTTTTTTTTTTTTTCCCTCTCTCTTTCTCTCTCCAGGGATGGTCAGATAACTGCTATTTTGGACCAGAAGAACTATGTAGAAGAACTCAATAGACACTTAAGGTAATATGTTATTTAGTAAAAATATATTATTGTTATACAAGATAATAGAAAGCAGACTTGAAAAAAGAAGGAGTTACTGTAGCATCTTTTTCTCTTTAACAGTGCTACAGTAAACAACCTACAGGCAAAAGTGGATGCCTTAGAGAAATCCAACACTAAACTGACTGAGGAGGTAAGTGTAATAGAAAAGGATCTAATATTTTGGCCTTTTGGAGTCAAGGATTAGAAAGGTATTTGAGATTCATTTCCAGAACTTGGCTATGCTTGGTCGTGGCTTTGGACTTGGAATAACTGAGCAAGCAGGAAGTGGTGTTGATCCTCACCACACACAAGGTAGAAAAGCAGCGAACTCCTCTTGGGGCGGGGGGGGGAAGGAGGGAACTAAAGCTATTAAAGATGCTTTGCTCTCTGAATTTTTTTCTGTACTTTTCTCTCTTTTTTTTTTTTTTTTTTTTTTTTTTTTTTTTTTTTTTTAAGATATTCTAGGAAGCTTTGAACAGTATATGTGATTTCAGTTGTATATAGCATGTGTAGGTTATAAGACACTCAGACACTGCAAAGACATTTTCTAACTTGTGTTTATTTTGGCTGATGCAGAAATTGACTACAGTGATAAGGTATTAATAAGATATTATATTTCAAAAGATAAAGAAATTAGTGGTGGGAAATTAGTGTATCTACTTGTGCTGTTGATTAAATAGTGTACTTCACAATTAAAAGGGTTATTTATTTTAGTTCAAATATGTGGTCTACAGTAGGCTGCCTTTCCTGTGTTGCTGCTCTTGATTATCATGTGCTGAATATGCTGTGTCAGTTAAACATGGCACCTGTGAGATGAATTCCTGTGTTTACTGAATCTTCAGATTTTGTTGCTTTTTGCTAACTGCAGTCTGCATGCTACTGAAAGTAATAATTGACCTGACACTGGAACACACTGTGCTTATTGGAGCTATGTGCAGGATGTAGTTAATGAGTTAGGTCACACGTCACATCCACTTGTCTGTTTTTGGCATGAGCTGTTTCGAAGACTTACACTCTTGTCAGGGTACTTTGTATTGGATATGTCTTTTAATAACATTACTGATCTCTTGGAATGTCAGGGAGTTTTTTTTCTTTCTTTTTTTTTTTTCTTCTCCCTCTATGAGTTTTATGTAGGTCATAATTTATTAAACCCTCCTCCCAGAAAATCCAAGTTATTTTGGCTTTTGAGTTTACACTTCAAGTAGCCTGTTAAATTTGAAATCAGGTCCTTATCAGGAAATCCTTTCAGGAACATGTTCTGTCTTGTACTGCTGCTGTGTGCTATTTGCTCTCAGGTTTCCAGCCCAAATTTCTCTTTCTGGTGATGCCCTAGTAGTGCTTGTAGTGCTGTCTCGTGAAGGTGCTTGCGCTTGTTGTGTCTCAGGCACTCTGACTACTCTTGTATCCAAACTAGTAGAGTTTTAGCAGACTCATGCAAGTGAGTGCCTCTGTGGTCACCAAATCACAGATCATTTGATCATGTATCACACATCGGTGGTTAAATATCCATTGCTCAAGTCAGTGAAAATTAGCTGCTGTGTTCCTCCATTTCTCCATTTTAACATCTTGGCAAAGGAAGAGGAATGAAGTGAGGATTTCTGCGGATGTGTGCTAACCAAGTGTTAAACAGAATCTAGCAAGTAGTGACCTGAAGAGCTTTAGTGACTTCACTGAAAGATATGATCTGGAAAGTTGTGGTTTTGGACAGTAATGGAAAGCCACCGCACTGGCACTAAGTGATTTACTTTCTTGTTAAGATAGCCTCTCTCCATAGACAGGCAGAGGGCGAGTTGTAGTTTACTACTGCAAACTAACAGAAGCTCCCTCTGAATGTGAAGAAATGAATGCTTGATGAAAATCTGTCGAGAGAGGAAAAAAATGTGAAGTAAATTGTTTTTGATACAGAACTGTTGTTTTATTTTGTTCACAGCTTGCTGTTGCAAACAACAGAATTATTACACTGCAGGAGGAGATGGAACGGGTTAAAGAAGAAAGCTCTTATATCTTGGAGTCCAATCGTAAGGTTAGTAGGTGTAGGATTCCTGAATCCACTGGGCAGGCCGAGCCTAAATGGGATAGGGAGGAACTGTTTCAGAGAGACTTCTTTTCTTTATGTGTATCACAAAGAGCAGCAGAAAAGACTGACTCCAGCTGGGCCCTCCACAGAGGGCAGTAGATGGACCCTGGCCATGGTACAGCCTGGCAGTAGCTGATTAAACTATGAGCACGTACAAAGCTGATGGTTAACACAGCGTGTCTGTGGCTTGCTACAGGGAGACGAGGAAGGATGATTTGCCAGGAGGCTGGCAAAAAAACTTAATCAAGCGGGAGTTCTATTTTTTTGACGTGAAATGCTACCCGTTCTCAAATCAAGGAGTGGTATCTTGAAATATTCAATATGCTTTTCTTTATTTATGACAAATACTAGCAAATCTTAGAGTTGCATGTTAGTTTTAAAACACACAGGATAGTTTTACATATTTCATAATTAGACTTAGTACACTGTCCAGGGCCTGAAAGTGAACAGGCAGTGTATGCGCTGAGTTGCTCTAAGCAACTGAGTTTAAGGGAAATATGTTAAATTCACGAGGAAGTTGCCTGATGCATTAACTGAATGAAGCTACTTAGTTCTGGTGGTTGTGAAGTTTGTTCTCAAAGAAAAAAAAAAACAGTCAGCACATTATTAGGTACTGGCTTACTAGTAAATAATGATGAGTTAATTGGATTTCTTCCTTAACGTAGGTCACTAAGGACAGAACTGCAGATGGACATGCACTTACTGAGGCACGAAAGCAGTTAAAGGAGGAGACTCAGTTGCGTCTGGTAATGGCAGTGGGAGCTTGGTGCTCCACAAAATGTCTTTTCAATGTAGTTATTCTGTGTGAGTCACATGAGAAATGATTTTGCTAGGGGGCTATTTTCAGCCTGCCCTGCTTCAGTCTTATCTGAGACAGGCTGTCAGAAGTGATTTTTTGGGGGGCCTGAGTTGACCAGTTTGAAGTCTGTTCCTCAAAATGGGCAGTGCATTTGAATTTTTATGTCTTAGGTATCCCCCTTGAAGATAGGGTTATTGATAGGATCAAAACTCTTTATTCAGTATAGCGTATGTTCAGTCCAATATAACATGTTTATTTGGTGATGAGGCAAATGTTTGAGCAGAATCATTTTAGAAAGTTAGTCTGCAAACTTTGCATTAGTCCACCTTGTCAGAAAACGAGCCCTAGTAGGACTTGGTTACTTTCTGCTAGTAATGCTGTTTACATTGCTTTAATGTTTTACCCAAGTTATGGGTTAGTTTTCCTTAATTGCCTTTGTGTCTGATCTGTAGCTGTGACACAGCCATTGCAGCATGCTTCTAGGTGTGTTGGCAGAGGTACAAAGGGTGTCACATGGGATCTGAAAAAAAGTTAGTTGGAAGTGCTGACAGCTTTGCATGTTACAGGATGTGGAGAAGGAGCTGGAGGTGCAGATTGGGATGAGACAAGAGATGGAATTAGCCATGAAGATGCTGGAGAAGGACGTTTGCGAGAAGCAAGATGCACTGGTGGCACTCAGACAGCAACTGGATGATCTCAGGGCCCTAAAACATGAGTTGTCTTTTAAGCTGCAGGTGGGGAAAGAATTAAATCCAATGCAATGATTCCTTAGTAGAAGTGTTGGCTCTTGTACTTCGTCTTTTTTCCTCTCTGTTTAGCAGATAGTCACTATGGAAAGATGACAGGCTGTATAAGTCATTTCATTCCTGATGCTGTTTCAACCTTTTTCCAATTTACATAGGTAGTTGTGGTTTCTGTCCTGCCCCCCCTCCCCCCTCATTGACTTGTTGCTTTGGGGCTGACATTGATAACCTCAGGTTAAATGGAATTTGAGTGGGTATTTTAGGGAAGATAATCCATAATGGAGTAGCTGCCTTTTTCCCTCTTTCAAATGTCTAACAAAATAAGCAAGATGAAAAAAAAAAATTGTGAAAATGCCATCTAATGCTTTAATGTACGTGGTGGCATTACATGTGTTATTTTTCAAGTAACAAAAAGCCCTGAGGAAAAATGTGTGATGAAGTACATCCTAAAGTCCAGAAGTAAATGCTAATATTTAATTTAGAACAGGGCAAAATGGTTTCTACTTGCCTTGAGCCAATCATTAGGTGAAAAACAGTTGAGTGATATTAGCAAGTACTGCATTAAGAGAAATTATGCAAACAGGTGAGCTAATCATGGTATTTCCCTTCTGTGGTGTCCAGATGCAATCTGTATCTGTAGGGAAAAAAAAGGTTTTCTCTTGCATTTAATGATCTGATGTTTGCTTTTTGGATTCTCCTCTCATGTGCAGCTGGTTTAGGTCTGTGTAATTTCCCTTGCCAAATAATTTCTTGTGTTCGTGATTTAGTTTGTTTGTACTGTTACTTACGAAAGATGGGGTGCCACTTTGTTTGTAGAGTTCAGACATGGGAGCAAAACAGAAGAGTGAGTTAAACAGCCGCTTGGAAGAAAAAACAAATCAGATGGCTGCTACCATCAAACAGCTTGAACAAAGGTAAAAAATGCAATATTTGCAGTTTTAAAATGGTGTGCATGCTCTAGAGGTGCAGCGTGTTCTCTTTTCTTTGAGACAACTATGTTTTTATTTGAAACTCTCTACCTCATTTTTACATGAAAGTTACAAGTGGAGCGATATTCCTCAGAAAGCTGTTAGGAGATAGGCTTTGTTTAATTTAGCTTTTTAAGTCTAAGGAGTCTCAAAGTGACCTAGTCCAGCTCTATTTGTCTGCTAGAGTTGCTACTGACTTGAATGGCAGTAGAGCTAAAACCATTATAGTTGAGAGGGTGCACAGCTTAGCTACCACCAGCAGAGCTGTGCTAGGCAAGCAGGTTGGCTCTTCTGGCAACAATTTCATGACACGCTCTTAGAGACATAACAAAGTCTTTCATTAAAAAAGAATATACTACTAAAGCACTTAGAAGCTTTGCTCTTTACATGAGCTGCATAATTGTTATCCAATCATTTATGAGTAGATTACTGTCTTGGATAGCACTAATTGAACACACTAAAATGAATCTTTTAGTTATTTCTATTTTTCATTTTCTTTCTGTTTTTTTTTTTTTGTTGTTAAAGCCAAGCCTTGTAGTTGCTTGGCGTAAGGTTCAGAACTTAATTGCCTTGATAAATGGACTATAGTACTACCTCTAAGCAAAATCAGGTCTCAAAAATATTTTTTTTTTTTTTGCTGAGATATATTTAAAGAGTAGTTGAATGAATTAAGTTAGTTGATTAATTTTAGAAATTGTTCTGAATGGCTCTTTACCGAAGAGGTCACTTGTTTGTATATAGACTTTATATTTTAAAACATATTGTGATACCTGTTCAGCTAATTGATTTGCTCTTTTTCTCTTGCTGTTCCTATTCTTTTATTTCCTCATCATCCTCATTCTAATTTGTTCATGCAGTGAAAAGGATTTGGTGAAACAGGCAAAAACCTTAAACAGTGCAGCAAACAAACTGATCCAGAAACAACATTAGACATTTTTATGTCTGGTCACCTCGCAGCTCTGATATCAGAACTCATTTATGAGGGAAGAACTTGAGAATTACTAAAAGCAACTGTTTAAATGTTAATTGTCTCCTTAAGTTGATTTGGACTTTGCTGAATTTTTAAAATCAGTGAGGTTTTTCTTCAGAGATTTAAATTGGTTATAAAAATCCCCAACTCTGCAGTTTAAACTGTTAAACTAGCAATGAGCTGGTCAGTAAACATGTCAGGAAAAGCCTAAGGAGGGGGAGCTATGTGGCTCTGTCCATCCCCGTGATGCACATGGTATGCAGCAGCACCAACCTTTACGGATACCAGATGCGTTGTTGGGGCCACTATCTGATTGGCCAGCTTGGGAAAGTCAACTAGTTTTGTGTGTTACCCTTTTTGTGAAGTAGACGAGAAAATGCATCCCTGGAAATTGTTGAAAGTAGTCGTGTGCGTACCCCAAACCGTCACCCGTTGGCGTCCGTTCTGCGGGTTTGTGCCGAGCCCAAGAGGAACGGGTGCATATCAGTAGCTCATCGCGTGAAGACCAGCCCTCTAGTAACCAAGACCGCTTGCAACAATTTTGCCTTAGTGACTTGGTGGGAGGGTGGGAGCTTATCCTTATTCCTTTAAACTTTGTGTGTCCAAATTAGTAGTTAGGTGTCTTAGAGTAATAGGATAGAGTGGTAAGTTCAGTGAAAACTTCCTTATCTTTGCATTGCCTTCTACCTCTGCCATGAATCCCTCTAGAAATACGTTGCAGTTCTTCCTGACAGAAGGAAGCTGAGGAGAGGTGTTTTGATAGGCCTTTCCTCTTCGTAGAAAGGGAAATCAACATGTTTTACAAAAATCTTCTGATCTTTATACTCTAGTGTTTAAAAAAAAAAAAAAAAAAGAAAGAAAAAGAAAAAAGAAAAAAAAGCAAGAAAATGTGCAGTGATGGGGAGTGGGATCGGTAATTTGATACTTGGCCATTCCTTGTCTGAGTAGTTAGTGGTTGAACTGGAGAGTTGCCTTTTGCTATTACACTTGTTACATTGGCTTTTAAGTTTCTATTGCTTGGTACACATGGAATTTGCTATTGAAAGAACAGCTTAAGCTTGGGAACAGCCTTGAATAGGGAAAATGGTTGTCAGGTCCCCAGTGCAGAACTTCAAATGACTGTAGCTTGAACTACTGTAACTGAGTATCTTCTTCCTGGTGGCTGCAAGACTGTACCATGCTGGCCCTTGGCAGGGTTTAGGCTATAAATGCTCCTAGAAATATTTGCTTCAACAGGATCATGTTGAGGTGTGTGTGTGTTATGGTTTGTTTGATGACTTACTTCATGGATAAGGCTCTCTGTGCTCTGGTGAGATGCTTGTAAATCCTCTGAGGCCAGCTTCTCTTTTGTCCCGTACAGTAGTGCTCCCTGATGTCGCAGGAGGTGAATGTGGCTGT
This sequence comes from Nothocercus julius, assembly GCA_013398735.1. Classification (NCBI taxonomy): domain Eukaryota; kingdom Metazoa; phylum Chordata; class Aves; order Tinamiformes; family Tinamidae; genus Nothocercus; species Nothocercus julius. The sequence goes on along the minus strand of VZSV01000249.1, from coordinate 278,006 downwards.
AATGCAGCTCGGGTAGTAAAACGGATTGAGTGCTTACTGAGCACATGTGAAAAGCCTGGCCCTCCTGCACACAGGCGTGTATCACTGCTTAGCTTGTCTGACTGACTCCTCCCCAGGCAGACTTGGAGACCATGCCTGAGTCTTTGAGTGATCCTCAAGTGGCATGTTTGGAATATGAACATAATCTTCTATGCCTTTTAACCCCCCGTGGGGGGAGGGAAAGAATGAGAACTTTCATCAAGATATCCAAATAACTAGTTAGGACAGCTAACTTCCGTGACCCTCCTCAAATTTCTGTTGTAGAAATAATAGTTTGGACTGGTTTTGTTTGTTGTCATAGCAATTCTAAAATAAGAGATAAATCTCTGGCAGTTTCTGGCCAATCTCAAGCCCAAAGCAGAGACGCTTTGGTGTGCTAATGCCCGGGCACTTGGTCCAGAGTGATAGTCTGTGGAAGAGACCAGGAAAATGCACTAATTCTAAATATAGTAGCTAACCTATGTTGCAAGTTCCAGTTACATGTGTAAAGCTGAAATGTAACGTACATTAAAATCAAATTTGACTTAAAATTCTGTGTACTTGAGGTTTGCTTTGAACCTGGATACAAGTGATGTTTTATGTTTTTCATCTAATGGCTGTAAACTGTAGTAATAGAATAAAAAACATTGAAAATCAGAGCTTCTGCCTGGTTCACCTACATTTTACTTTTCTTTAGAATGTTTTCTTCCTTCTCATTGTTTTTACCATCCATTTATTTGGCTTTTCCTTTTCACTGTTTTTCTTTTTTTTTTTTTTTTTTTTTTAATTTGTTGTTTAAACTCGGTCTTCCTCCCCACCATGGCTTTTGTTTTTTATCACAAGTTCATGTGGCTCAAATCCAGATTGCGGCAGGCGGAGAAGGACCGTCAGTTGGCCGAGCAGGACAACCGTCTCTTCAAGCAGGAGTTTGGGGACAAAATCAACAGCCTGCAGCTGGAAGTGGAAGACCTCTCCAGGCAGCGGTGACGAGATCTTTTTCTGTCTATTTGTTGGGCTGTTGTTACCAAGTCTAGTGGTTTAAAAAACAACAAAAACCCTGACAGGACGATCCCCAGAGCAGAAAGGATCTGGGAGAGGGAGAGAAAAAAGTTGTGGACCCTGTCTGGGAAGCTCAGGCAGACGTTTGACAGCACTGTAGACCTTCACAAAGTCTAGTACTAGGTATTTCCCCCCACCACCACCCCCCATTAGCATAACTTTGGGTCTGAAGCAAACAGTTTGCCTGTTGCTTATCAGCAGCAATGTACCAACTCAGCCTTTGCCTGGTGACAGCACTTTAACAGGAGCACAGAGTCATTTTGGTGGAGCAAGGGAAGCTATCCTTATGGTCAACCTGACAAGCAGTGCCAGGCTTTTTCTAGTCAAAACTGGGTTATTTTGATGAGAGGCAGCTGAAAAAAATGGAAGCCAAATGTTGGAAGACTTAGCAGGAGCGATCAAATTTTCCCTTGCAGTGTCCTCAAATTAACCAATATCAGGAAAACAGAAATCCTCCCATCTTAAAATAGAAGAGCCTCTCTCATTCTGCAGATATGACGCATTCTCTGTTTTATAGCAAGGTCACTAGGATGATTTCTATGAAAGCATTGCTGGATGTGTGTGTGTGTGTGTGTGTCTTCTCTCCTGCCACATCTGCTTTTGTTTCCTTGTTACAGATATTTAAAAGAGAGTAAGTAGGAAAGGCAACCCACAAAGCTGGTAATAGATGTCTTATATCAAAAATTTATGTCAAGTTCTAGGTGCGCATGTGAAGGATGTTTACATATGTGTTGGTACAAGCTTGCTCTTTCACATTTCTAAGTGTGGAAATACAACCCTCAGTTATGTGAAACTGGACCCAAAAGTAGGAAATGGGACAGCCTTCGAAGCCTTAATAGATAAAGGGAAGAATCTTCTTTGCATGTGCATTTTGTACTAAGTCAGTTTAGCTGAATTAGTATAACTCTCTGGGGAGCACACTTGCAGATGGGTATATTTTTGCATCAGTTGGATTTTGACTGGTTCCTTTTTTGCTCATGCTATATCAAGGTGACAGTATGAAAATGAGTGAACCTCCTTGCCCGGAGGCTGTACTACTTGCCCAGGGTTTGAAGTGGGGAGATGTTAGAGATGCTGCAGTGGGTGGTGAGCAGTCTTTCTTGAACCTTTGCGTCTCAGCATTTTGTGCCTCAGCAGACAGGGAGATAGCATTTTACCAAGAGGCACCTTGGAGCTCTTCATTTGCTGTTAGGTCCCTTTGGCATGAAGAAAGGGCTAAACAGTTGATGTCATGTAGGCTCTCCATGTTGAGTGTTGAATAAAAGCGTAGCCTTTATTCATGATTCCTCTTCAATATTGCAGGAGCCAGCTTGAACTGGAGCTGAAGCGGGAAAGGGACAGATGGTCACACAGCCACCCAAGTAGCCAAGAAAACAAAAAAGGCTGCCCAAAGAATCAGTCAAGCGTGGTAATATCGGCTTTTGTCATCTTTGCTTGTACTTAAGTGTAGCTTAATTTTGCTCGCTCTCTTTTATTAGGCAATGAATGTGTTGTTTAAGAGCAACACGAAGATGAGCTTTGAAATATTTTTTTTTATACATATGCTAAATAGACATTTTATTTGAGCCCTGCAAAAATATTTAAATCATTGCAGAAGATGGTTTCCTTTTTCCATATGGGTAGCTCACAACGTCTTGGAAGTACCTGTGTTTTTCTGGGGTTGTTTGATAAAATTGAGTGTGACGTTACAGGAGACATGCTGTGCTCATATCTGATGAGAAGTAAAATAGCATTTTTTTTTTTTCTTTAATCATCGTGTTAAGGAGTCCTCTCCTGGAAGAGCTGCACAGCAGAACTCCTCATCAAGTTATCTTGAGAGCACCACAGAGGATTTTCAGTGTTCTTGTGTTGCTGTGCATTGGTGAATTCAGTGTTTTTAAAGCATAAGTCAGTGTTCATCTCAGAGGGGAAAAATTGATGGTCCTCAAGTGAAACTCCCTTATTAGAAGTAAATTTGCTTTTGAAAGTGAAAATCTGCTTCTTTGGCTTTTCTTTGTAAAACTTAAACAGGTTCTTTTGGTGAGAATTGGCTGTGAAACAGCTATTTCTGAGGGAGAAAAAAATAAACACATCTTAAATATGAGAACAGCAGAATAATACAGGTGGTTTCCAAAATTCCTGGTGGTGTTGCTGCACTGATGGCCGACCTTCACGGTGCGGCCCTGGGCTACTTACATAATGCTCAGCTTTGCTTTGGCAGCTGCTTCAATTCTTCAGCTTTCTGTGAGGCTCGTTAATAGCACATCCCAATTCACTGACCAAAAAAACACTGTGTTTGTTGCAGCAGAACTAGGATTCAGCAGATGCTGTTGGGATAGGTTGGCAACACAGCTGGCCAGTAAAAAAAAAAAAAAAAAAAAAAAAACTATGTAGTCGGATCTCCCAAGCAAATTGGAGCTGTTCACGAAGTGGAACAGCTGCTTTCCTTGCCCTGTGTGCCAGAGGGTCCCTGGGTGAGAAAGGGTTGCTTCAGGGGTTGCCTACCTTCCCCTCAGCATGTGAGCACTGCAGCGAGATGGGGGCTTCTGGAAGCAAACGGTGGGCTAATATGGAGATAAGTGGTTTTAGAAGGGATTTCTCTTTTGCCACAAAGTTCATAGATGAGTTTTGTTCCCAGGGAGTTTGCATTCGCAGAAATGTCTGGGTTGATAGAAGTTAAGCAGTGAATTCAGAGCAGTGCTCGCATGTGTGGGTGGTTCTGTCAGGGCTTATCGTGCAGGCAGGGCACTAGTTTTGACAGTGGGTTAGGCAGCAAGAGTTAGGTGCATATTTTGGGCCATGACCTAATTTTTATCCGGGAAGGAAGATCTGTTTCCTTTTCTAGCTGAGAGGATTTGTTTCACAGATTGGTTTTAAAAACCCTGTGAAGCCAGGTCACCTTTCAGCTTGTGCTGGAGAGGGGAAGAAAAACATGACCATTAAGTTTCTCCATCTCTAGTAAAAGGAGACCATAGGATATTTTTGAGTTTCCGTGTTTAAAATGTGAAACCACCTTCTGCGTGTGCCTCGGTAGTCTGGTTCCTAGCCAGAGGAAGGCAGGCAGCCTGCTCCTGGGCATGGATTATGGGTTTTCCTATGCTCTCCTGTGTCCCAATACACCTGTGTGCCAAGGAGGGCTAAGGAGATGAATATCCCTTAAATATTGCTCTAATGTGTCACGGAGAGCAGCATGGCACAGGTGAAATGGGAGTTTGTTCATCTGGTTTGACTGGTAAATGTTTCCTTTGGTCAGGATGGGAAGCTCAAAATCCAGGAAGAAAATGCTAAACAGAAACAGCTATCAAGAGACAAAAACAGCGTCCTGCCACACAAGTATGGAAGAAATTGTATTCCATTTATCCTTTCTCTGTTGTTCAAAGTCCTGCTTCCCTTTTCTCTAATTTCTTTGGTGGTGATTGAGAAGTTGGGGATAATAACTTTTTCCTGTCTGAGAAAGATTTTTTCAGGTTTGGGCCTATTGCTTAGGCCTCTTCACTTTTTGCTTTGTGTTTTCGTAGCTCTCCAAGGAAATCATCTTTTTGCTCAGCTGTTTGTCCTCAAGATTTCTGGAGCGGAAGAGCTCATTGTTTTGAGCTCTAAATTTGTTTTAATGGAAACTTAGGGGCTTTCCTAATTTAGTTTCTCTAAGGAAGAGTCTGTGCAAGAATAAAGGCTAAAGGGGAGGAAGAACTGCTTAAAATAGTATCTCAAGAACGTGACTGTAAAAGAGTGGAGCTAATATATTTATATTAAAGCATATATCTAAGCAGAATTGTACAGAAAACCATGTCTACTGAGATTGCTTTAGACTTGGAAAGCTAAGTTTAAGATGAGTTTTTCATGTGATGAAATGTTTTCAGGATATAGAGAACAGCTCTGTCATGAGGTCTTTGTTCAGAGAGGGTGAGGAGCATTTTAAGTGCTCTCTGAATGTCACTAGGGGAAAAAAATGCAGCACTGTAACACGGCGTGCTGAATGCCAATGTAGAAGTGATCAGTGAAGTGTTGTCCTAAAAATAGCGTAAGCTCAGTTTACATCTGCTTTACCAGATACTGAACACCTTGAAGACTTTTTAACCCTGAGTCCCTCCCCGTTTCACTCTGACTGCAGAAGCATCAGAGGTCTTCGGACAGAAGTCTGGAAGGTTTCATGGCTTAATGTTATTGTCTTTGCACAGAAGACCTAGGGGATAAATATTCAATGGCAACTTGTTTAAAGAAAAACAAGTCTTAAAATGTATGTACTGTCTAAATATTTTCCCCAGACTCTTGCTTCCTTTTTTCTGCTTGTCTGCCATCATTTCACAATTCTTTTCCTGCTCCTCCAATTTAGCGGTGAGTGCCGCGTGTCTAAGTGGGTTACATGTGTTCTGTGGCATGCCACATAGGCCTCTTGGCTCTGGTGTCTGATGAAGCTTTTGAAGGTTTCCTCTCCATCGTGCAAGTAATGCTGGTGGTGTGGTTTTGAAGAAATAAAACCAAAAATCAGTATGGGTAGGATATAAAAAAAATAGGCTGAGGGAGTCCTGATGCTCCAGAAGTCTGTGTGTGTGTGTGTGTGTTGCTGTTTTTGTTTTTTGTTTTTTAAATATAGCGGTTTAAATGAGTGATAGCTCTAAGTGACAGTGTTCTTCTCCTGCAGGTTAGAGAGCGGCTTGCAGGACGAGCAGGTCAGTGATATGTTTCCTTGTTTTGAAATGCTGATTTGCAAATGTATGGAGGAAGCTCATGGATTACTGCAGCACCTTCCTTGGCCCGAGTACCCTCAAGTTTATCCTTTGGGTTTTGCTGTCAGGAGGATTTGTCCGTAGAGACCATAGCAGCCATCGTCCCCTGGAGGAAAGGCACTGCTTATCTCAGTAGAAAAGCTTTTAGTTGGCAGTGCTCATCTACTTGAGGTAATTTTGCATCCTTGGCACAACTGCTGCTTTTGTCATTGATCCCGTGGGTTGGGTGATGTGCTATCAAGGAAGAAGGATTAAAGATGAGAAACACAAGGATGGGAAATGGCTGCCCTGCTGTGAGATAGGGATTGGCTCTAGGCCCTATCGTATGTGCCATGTAAAGCTGATCTTAATGTCGTCTCCCCTTATCCTGGGGATAGGAGCAGCTGTCAGCACTGGGAAATGCCCAGCTCTGCCAACTCTGCCAGGAAGAAAGCAGCCGAAGCAAGAAAAAGGTGAGTCTTAAGGCCGGTACGTTCAGCCATGTGGGGAATGTACACATTCACCCTTGTTTTCCTTTTGCAAAGGATGACAAATAGATGACACCTCCTGGTGACCTGGGGCCAAAAAACTGCCCCTTCTCTGATGCGTGCTCTGCTGTTAAGACAAATGTGCTAAATATCAGAGATTTGAGAGTCCCCCAGCTTCCTGGATGCTTGGCTTTTCCTTGCTCTTTCCAGTTTCCTTCCTGGGATTGTTAACTAAGTGGTTTTGCCTGGAGCTGATCAGCAGTGAGAACAGTAGGGTGTTCAAGCCTGTTTCTCCACTTTAACTGTAATGGTTACTCCTCACAAATGTCACATTTAGTTTTGTGCCCCCTTGTGGAGGGACAAAACACCTTGTGTTGGCTGGCGCTGCTGACACTGTGGAGTGGGAGCAAGTTGCACAAAAATGAAGACCCCTAAGGCGGCAACGTGTTTGCTGCAGCAGGGCTATGCTCAGACAAAGGTGGCGAGGGACTGGCGCATTGTCCCCCGTCGCGCTTGAGTTTAGGACAGGCTCTTGACTTTGCTTGTCCTCCATTTCAGAACATCTGCAAGAACTGCGGCGGTGTCTTCTGCGCAGCTTGTTCAGCCCACGAACTGCCCCTGCCATCCAGCATCAACCCCGAGCGCGTGTGCAACCCGTGCCACGGGCACCTCATCCAGCAATACTCGAGCAGCCCCTTGTAGGGCGCATGCCGTGGGCGCCGGCCCCAGCAGCTTCCAGAAGCTCCTGTTGGCCTCGGAAGCGCTAAGGGGGAATGTGAGGAGAAGCTGCTGGCCTGCGCCCTGCGAGTCACAGGGAGACCTGCTTATGGTGTTTACAGTTTCTCATGAAGAAAAATGGACAGTCTGAGCCTTCCTACTTGGGCAGGCCACCTGCTCTCCGGCCTCAGCCTGGCTAGGGGACGGGCTCGAGGAGCCACGTGCAAGGTGGCCCGAGAGTGGGCGCTGCAGGAGCCGTGAGCCTGCAAGGACGGCTGCTGCGTGCACGTGTGTCTGTGTGGGGGTCGGGGCCTCCTCTTCCTCAGCTCTGCTACTGGAAGACGTGCTCGCTGAAAGCAGAACGGGAGGGTTCTTGAAACCCTGTGTGTGGCTGCGCTTTGGAAATACCATTTCCCTTTTCCCTGCTGCCTTTGACAATCTGGCTTAACCCTGTTACTTCAGTGCCCGGCCTGAGAAGCCCAGGTAATACACCAGCAAAGTTTAGTTCAGTCCTCAGGCCATGGTTTTGCTATGCACATGGGTATCAAAAAAAAAAAAAAAAAAAAAAAAAGCCCTACAAGTCCTTAAGCGTTTTAGGGATTGGGGGAGTGGTGGTGGTGGTCGGGGTCTTTTTTTGAGGTCTGCATGATGTGAGAACTGACCTGCACTGCTCCGATCCTCACAACAGGCATGGAAGTGCCTTAAGGCATTTCTGACCTTTCTGTTGGAGACGTTCACTGTGACCTGGCCACCGGATGGTGGCCAAACCAAAGGGCTGCAGCTCTACTTTCTGTCTCGATGTAGTAACTGGAGGAATTTGATTCCCAGGTCCTTAGACACACAATACTACTCGCTAACTCCACAGGGTGTTCAGGGCCACGTCCGGGCACTCTTCCCCCTTGTGTGAGTGGTTACAATGAATCTGGTATTTTGCTATATTTTGTTAGATTAAGGTGAAGCTGGGTTGAAGTCTGGAAGCTTTTCACTTATTAGAAATTTTAATCTCAAACACAGTTTAATGAGGCTTTACAATTCATGCTGCATCATTTCTTGTTGCTGTTATCTTAAGGAATTCTGTTTTACTCCAAGAAGCGGTGGCTTCCTCATAAAGCATGTAGCAGGTGAGAGTTGATTTTGCTCTGTTTGACACTCAAAGCCTACAGGAGTCTTCAGTATTCCATAACAAACTGATAGGATGTGGCAGTTAGGTTCACTTGGTGTTGTACAAGTTGTATTAGAGGGCAGTGTAATTCTTCAAAAGGGATTTTCCAATCATTAGACTGACTGGAAGGGCATGGAAAAGCCTGTCAGTGGAGGGTGGTTATGGTAGGTGATGCTGGAGTTGGTAGCAGGAGCTGGTGTCTTCCAGTTCCCTGCTGGACTTGGCTTTTTCTGTCACGCAAGTCCTTTCTGCCTCTTAGTGCCCTTGAAAGAGGGAACGTTTCAGAGGAGGGGGCTTGTAATTCTTCATCATATTCTGCTCGTTTTCCCTTCATGGTGGTAGTTGCTGCCTGGAATTTCTTGCTGTCTCTTATATAAGACTAGAAGCAGGAAATAGCTTTAAAAATTAGTAAGTCTGGAATGCAAGTGCAGGCAAACACTGATTTAAAGGGTGCAATACCATAGATGAATAGAGATGGTGCTGAACTAATTGGTAACAAGTAGTAGTTTGGTGTACATATTGTACACGTTTATGAGGTTATTTAAATTCCTGCACCTGAAAACCAATGTGACTGCTCTCCCAAAGAAATTCTGACCCAAGCAGTTGCAGTGCTGGAAGAGTAAATGGGAAACCCAGCCCTTCCCTGCTGGTGTGTGCTACAGCTTATTGGTGTCTTCACTGCTGCTTCTGACTCTCCCTGAGGAGCAACCCTGCTCTGCTTGCTAGAGGCAAAGACTGGGCCTGTCTTCATTTAATGAAGCAGGGCAGCTCTTTTCAAGTCACCTGAGATCTCTAGGAAGGAGCAGCCCTTCAAAGAGGTGTCTGAAGCCTCTCGAGGACAACTCTGGCTACTCTAATAGCAAGTGACATTTAGAAAGGTCAGAGCGAGATGTGTGTTGGCTGCCAACTGTCTGGGTCAGCGCTCGCCTCTTGCCTGTTAGAGCAGATGTCAGGGAAGGTCCTTACCCTTAAGCAAGTGCTAGGTATTATAGTGCTTGGTGATGCTGCGATGTTCAAGGTGTTGGCTCAGGTCCTGCTGCCAAAGCTCCTTTGTGGAGTTGCACCTGGAACACTTGGACGGGGGAGAGCAGAAGGCAGTTTTCTTGTGTTAATGTAGTTCCACGCAATAAACTTTCTCATGGGTATCTTGCATTCTGTGCACTCCTTCCTTTCTGCTGGGGCTGTACTACTGTGGATGTCTTTCACAACAGTTGTGCAAATGCTTGCACAGCAGGAGAGCAAAGCAGTAAGAGGGGCAAGCAAATACAGTGCACTAGAATCTTAGATCACTTTCATTTAGTTGTATTGCCAATGCTGCTGTTATGTTAATGTTGTGTATGCTGTAATTCAATGCTTCATTGGCAATAATGTCTCCTGCTTGGAGGTAGCTATTGGCTTCGAAAACATGTTACTAGGAGTGCCTTTTAGCACAAATATTATCTGTGAGCAGCAACAGCAGGCCCTGTCTACAAAGGGGCAGCTAACTTGAGGAACAACTCGTTAGTTCAGCTGAGAGCTTTTGCTACCTTTTGAAATGGACAACTTATGCAGAGTATATCAAGGCAATTTATTACATGCTTTTACACAAATCCAAACTAAATTATTTTATACAGTTTATTCTTGCCACAGAGCAGTGACACTTGTGTATGTCCTCTTCATGATGATAACCATGGAATGTGCTGGCTTTGACCTAAGAAGAAAGGAGGGGAAAAAACAACTTTACTACAGCCTTCTTTGTTACTTTTTTTTTTTTTTTTAAGTATACCATTGCCTGTTAATGTAAACACTTTTTTCCAGTAAGGGAGCAGTAGAAGCTGGCATTATTAAAAGATCTCATCAAAAATGGTAAAAGGGTACAAACAGCCTGCACTAGAAAAAAAGCCCCCTCACCCCTTTGTGTCATTCTTAGAGTTGTGGGATTGGGGGAAATTTAAAAAAAAAAAAAAAACCTTGTCAACCTTGCCCATAGCTGTACGTAGCCTTTCTGCAAGAGCAGTTTTTGTCAGTGTTCAGGTGTAGAAAACACTTCACCACTCGTAACCAAAGCTTGCCTGCCAGGAGCTACGGTCACATCAGAACCTTTGTACAAACCAGAACTCAGTGTTTTTAGAAAACAAAACAGACCTGTGTGCGTGCCAGGCTGCCTCAGTGGCAGGCGTTGAAGTTTTGGTTTTGCGCTGGAAAGCTGCAGCTTGCATGGCTGCCTTGGGCAGCTCTGCTGCTGAGCTCTGGCCCCTGAGCCAGGAGGCCTTATACCTGTGCAAGCGGGGCCCTTAGGGCAGAGGGTCAGGCCTGATGCCCACCTCTGAGGCACCCTGAGGATTGACTTGAGCTTTTTTTTTTTCTTTATTATTACAGCCTTTAAGTTTTTTTGTTTTGTTTGTTTTTTAAAGAGGGATTCACTTACCAAAGCTGCTCTCGGTCTAGCGGCACTAGCAATCTTGTTTGACCTGTGGGTGCTCGTTCAGGAATAACTCGATGGAGCGGCCCTCTGAGGAATAATTAGGGAGAGGTCAGTTTCTGTAGGGTTACTCTTATATATTACCTGCTCCTCTCTTTCTCCATTTGAATATACGGAGCAACTTGCCCTTCCCCTGTTAAAATGGTCCTATGGGGCAGTGCGCTACCTGTGGATAGGGGAGATGTGGTGTGTGGGAAGCAGTTGGGGCTCCACGACTTCTACCCTTAACACATTTTTCCTTTTCACTTACGGGTGTTTAAGTCCTGCTTGGCCATTGCTGCAGCTGCCTCCTCGTGGCTCTCAAAATGGATGTCCGCTTCTCCTGTGGATTCGCCGTGGGAGTTGTATTCTACCAGGACCCTTGTAGGCTTGAGGGGAGCAAAAAACTGAAAGGGAGAAGGGAAAGAAATTTTTAAAATGGCAATCCCAACAGGATCAGGGGGGTGAGCAAACTTGCCCTCAATACAACTACAGGAACAGCAGCTTCCCCCTCTCCCGGTGCTCAGAGGACTGAAAACCGGTAACTTATGAGATCCAGAGACCCATGCAGAACACTTATTAGTGCGGTTCTTTTTTACACTAACTATGCGTGTGCAACCTCTGTGCTCAGCACCAGAGCAGCACCCTGTCCCCTCCTCTAGCCTGGTCCGGGTGAAGCTGAGGCACAGGCGAGCCCCTGTCCTGCACTGCATCCCAACAGATGACCTCACCCAGCACCCACATTCTGTGCAAGAACCAAAGCCACAGACTGTATGCACTGCCATTCTGTGACTCTGGAAGCTATTAAAATCAAGTACATTAGATATTAAAAAGACTGTGAAATGGATTTTGTTTGTGGTCAGTTCTGAAATCTCTCTTAAGTTGTCAGACAGGCGCTGAAAGTCATGGATATTCCCAACACTCGGCAACCTCTTCTCCATCCCTGTTTGCAAAGGTAGGCAGTGCAACAACTGAGCCCTGGAGCCCCTGTGAGCTCCCGTCCCCAAGGGCTCACAGGGCCGGGGGGAGCTGCTAACCCTCGTGGCAGCTCGAGTTCCCACGGGTGGCCAGCTGCAGGGGGGCAGCACCCAGGACTGATGCAGGCAGGGAGAAAGTACAAACTTTAAGCTACTTCCTCTGTAAAGATTAATCAGTGAATGCTGGGAGTGCAGCCACCACGGTTCACCCTCTCCCTGCTACTCACATTGATCAGGTCCTGGGCACTAGCTTCAGTAGGAAAACCCCTCACGTGGACAAAGTGCTGCGAGGCCGAGGCCTCTCCAGCTTCTAACGCGCTCTTGGACCTTTCTGTATCTTCTCTGTATGAACCTGTCGAAGTAGCAAAAGCACTGTGAGCACTGCAAGCACGGAGCCCTGGGGTGAGAGCTGCAGAAAGGCAGGGTCGCGCCTACACGTGCAGCGACGGTAACAGGCAGGTGCCTCAGAGAAGGCAGGTAACTCACTGGTCTCTCTTTGGGCACCAGAGCCTCCCAGGTAACTTAGACCTCCTTCTCCAAGGACGGAGTTGTGTGCTCTGCCTGCTCTGGCATAAGGCGACATCGCTACGTCCTGCATCACGTGCCTCTGCATTTGATGCTTCCTGCTTACGTACACTTCTATGTACCTAGAACGAAGAGGAGACGGTTCCGTGACACGTGAGCAGCCTCTGCGGAGCGCTCCAGATTTGAAGAAAAACTTGTTACACTTCAGGATGTGCTCCCTTCTCAGCTCCAGCCCCCACTGCATGGGGAGAGAGTTATAGTGCATTGTAACTGGCAAGGAACAGGTTTGAAGAATTAAGTTTCTATTTTAATAATTTAAGTTATTCAGATAGATTTATGAGAGCCCTTTTTAGCTTGAAATGACCCTTTCTGACTTGAAATGAAAGTCATTCTTTTTAAACACATGCACAGGGCCAGACCAACTACCAATTAGGCCTGCATGACATCTTTAGTTCACAGCCTTTTAGAAACCTCTTGAAAAAGCAGGACCAATCATTACAAACCAACATTATGTTTCCCCACAGAAATACAGGTTCTTACACAGAAATAGAGCCCTCTTACACTGACCAAAGGCCAAGGTATCACCAGGTTTAGGCCGAGCACTGCACACTCACGCAGGGCCTCGCTGCCTACCCGGGCAGCTGTCAGGTACAGCTGCCCTGGCCGAGTGTGCTATTACAGCCCTTTCTTGCCTAACCCCACGGCACCAGGCCTATAAACCCGTGTAGCTGGCTCTGCTCAGCCCTTTGCAACGTGACAAGGGGAAGGTTATCGGCAGATTGACTCACGGAGCAATTAATCCCCACTGGTGGGTAGGGAGGTGGGCAGGTAATTCAATTATTGGGCACACCTCTGGGAGAGGAGGGGGTTCCTTCAATCCCTCCTGCTCATGGGGAGAGAGATGCAAGAAAGAAAGGAGTAGGAGATATGAGTAGTCTATAAAGGAAGCATGGCGGGAAGAACCATTCTACAAGCTGACATTTGGAAAGAAGGTGCCAGAGACCTGGAGAGGGTCAAACCAAGCCTTAAGGCCGAAGCAGAGCTCAGCACATGAGTCCTCCGGCTGCACATGATCCGGCTTGAGGAAAGAGAGGGGCTGGGGAAGGGAGTGGGCAGTGAAGGTGCCCAAGTGTGGGACACGCAGAGCCCAGGGGCTGCTGGAGCTGGGAAAGCGACTTGAGCCAGTGGGGCTGGCGCTTCAGACCAGCTGCTGTCACCCATTAACCCAAGCGATGCACCTACCGGTTCCCAATGTATTCTTTGTGCCTTAACAGGGCTTTGGCTGCCATGTCGGGAGCTGCAAACTGCACATAAGCTTCTCCTGTCCGTCTGTCTCCCCGGTTAACAAACGCTATGTCAGTTATGCTCAAACCTTTAAGCAGGAGGAGGAGGAAAAAGGCATTTATAAGTAAGAGGAACTTGTGCTATAGCCGAAAAAGACATCCCTTCCCATACCCATCCATTTTAAGAGAAGCCAACCTTGAGGTCATGTAGCTCTGAATCAGCTGCTCATGCTGGCCCAAATAGGGCTTTTTTTTTTTTTTTTTTTTTTTTCTAATTCTTTCTTTATCTCATTTTACTGTATTTTTACAAGTTCTAGTGTAAGCCTCAGCTGCAGTAACAAATCCATGTGAGGTTTCAAACAGGAAATGAATAGGAGTTCTAAAGAACAAGTAAGTCCAAGGCACAAACACACTTAAACTGGAACTCTTCTCTCCTGGTGACTTTTTTCATTCTCTCTTAAAAACTCGGCCAACTTCTGTTCAGGGGCTGTTCCCTCCCACTGTCCTTTCCCCATGGAATATCTTCCTGGAGAGCTTGCAGGCCACTGAGTCACTACATCAGACACAACGCACTGCAAGATCTGGGTATGAAATTAATCAAAACATTTCCAGCAGACAGGCCGGGCCTCTAAACTTTCTTTTTTTTTATAAGCCTAGGAGTGTGGGTTTCCCTCAGTATCGCCTTCACAACCTAAGCTTTCAAATAAACTGTGACAGTTGCTCCAAAATGCATGAGCTGCTTTAGTCATCTCACTGGGATAATGCTGCTACTAGCCATTTAAATGCCTTGGTTAACTGGAGGGGATGACAGAAACACCTACCACCAGTGGCCCTCATTTATTGGCAGAATGTTTGCTATTATGAGCCTTGGTTTTGGAGGACTCTGTGCGCGTGCACAGTTGGAGCGGGAGGAGGTGAAAGGATCTCTTTTGGTTCAGTTTGCAACCTAATCCTTCCCTAGGAAAACACCCAACAATTCTGCAAACCCCAGGAAAGTTTCTTCCTAAGGAACCCGCCAGGGCTGGAGGACACCCACTATCCACGGCTTACTCAGCTGAGGGACTTGCTAATCATCACTCACAACCATCAGACAAGAACAGGCAACTAGGAACAACACAGAGCCTCTGTACCGCAGTTTTACCAGGAGCACATGAGACCTGTTCCGGCTGTACTTCTATCCACCTCCAAGCTGTGCTCCCTTGTGCTTTGTCACACATCCATTTTCTCCCTGCTTAAATTAGCCACACGGGGTGTGGGTAGCGCTCAAAGTGTGGAGGAAAAAATGATCTAGATTCATCCCTCATTTCCCCCCAAACCACCGTTCCAAGTACTGGCCCTACGTCAGACCTCCAGAAATGGTCGCAACTGCTTCCAGTTGCAACGGGATAGTGACTTATTGCACTGCTCACGATGGCAGTGGCTTCTCAGGGCAGACTAGAGCTCTTTGCTAGAGCTCGGCAAAACTGACCTCGGGGCGGGAAAGAAGACAGAGCAAAAGCTCATCCGACTTACCCGCAAAGAAATCTGAAATGTCGTCTTCTGTGCAGCTGTAGGGCAGCCCTCTGAGCATCACAACCCCGTCATTAATGGCCTTGGACTCGTCGCGCAGGTTCTGCAATAAGCCTTCCACGTCCTTATCATGTACTTCAAACACTGCAAGGGACAGGGCACGTGGCAGGTTGTCCTTCCCTGTGCACACAGGGGGCACCCACAGAAGCCGCCCTCTACGGCGACGTTTTCCCTGCCACCTTCATCCCATTTTTCCCTCACATTAGAGCACTCGGTGAGACCCCAGGGTTCCCCCGCTGCTCAGGTCACCTCCCTGTCCAACCTAGCTGAGCCTGACGTGGCGGTGCCCCCCTTGCCACTCTTGCTGCTTTCTTCCCTTGGTCTCCAGCCTCCGCTGCATCCTCCGCACATCAGCTCTTCTGCTCGCTTGGTTTTCAAGTAACTCTTACCAACCGGAGCGTGATTTCTCTTCCCGTTTTGTCCTGCCCTTTCAAACGTACCTTTCACGTAGCGCGGGCCCATGTATCTCAAGTGTTTTTCCAAGGCTCTCTGGACATCAGCTTTTGATTCCAGCTCAATCAGGGCATCGCCCCTGCGCCTCCCATCCCTGTTTAAGAGGAAGTGTATGCCGTTCTCACCGTTTCGAATTCTACAGCCTGGAAATCAGGGAAGAGGTGACACACAGAAACATAGGCAAGTGCAGCAAACATGGGGGGAGAGGGGTTGATATTCATCAACACTAATATTCCGTATAGAGCCATTTCTCCCACTGTCCCGAAACAAAGGCCAGGAAACTCTGTTTTCCAACCCTAAAGGTAATACAAAACACTCTTTGTGCAGAAGAAACCGACTTGGCATCCACTGCCTTCCAGAGCTGTGGAAGTGGGCGATGCTGCCTCGTGCTGCTTTGGGCAACCGCTTGCTTTAGAAAGCAGCGCTGTGTTTTAAGGCCCTTGCTTTGAGGGAGATGCTATGGGAGCTTTTGGGGACTTAGGACCCGCGTGCTGGGAGCTCATTTCTCTAGGAGTTGGGATTGACTTGGTTAGCCCGGCAGGTTACCAACCCCATGAGCTCTGCTGCGGCGGGGTCACTGCAGCACCGCAGACAGGAGGAAGGGGCCGGCCAACCTACGGGGGGGACTAGTCCTTCAGGTCCGAAGGGAGCTGGAATTAAGCTGGGAGGGCGGGAGATGCCAGGCGCGGGGCTGTTATAAAGGGAGGGGGAGGCCACCTGGAGCAGCACCCAGGCTGACGAGCGGGTCATAGCGCAGCGCCCCCGCAGGGCCAAGGCCCCGGCCAGGCGGAGGGCTGGCTCGGCTCCACGCGGCGGCCTCTGCCGCGGCTGCCT
>VZSV01000249.1:250984-255611 GCA_013398735.1 Nothocercus julius | reverse complement strand
CCAGCGGCCGCCTCACGGCCGCCTAACGGGCGCCGCGAGGGCGTTTGGAGGGCGCGCGGCCGGGGCGGGAATCGGCCGCCACCTTTAGGGAGGCAAAACGGCCCCCGGAGCGGCGCTCGGGGCAGAAACACTGACTGGCCGGAGCCGGCGGTTCATTTTATTCAACTTAACCGAGTGTATGTTTGAAATCGCTCTGTCCCCTGCGGGAGGGGGCGGGGGGGGAAGCGCCTCCGAGGTGGCTGCGGGCAGCGGGGGCTCTAAGGGCCGCCCGGAGCGGCTGGGGGCGACCCAGGCGTGAGCGGGACCGCCGGGTTTTGCAGCCTTTTTTTGCTTGGCGGGCGACAAGTGGATGAACTTTGGTGCCTCCCCTCGGGAGCCAAGGCGAGGGACGGAGTGGCAAATTAGCACAAACCGGCGCAGCGACCTATTAATCACCGCGAAGAGGAGCTCGGGGGAGCGGAGGGAGATGCCGGCAGTTGGAAGAGGCTCCCTGGCCGCGCGCGGCCCCGCTACGGCCTGGGCCGCCAGGCGGGAGCCGGGCGCGCGGGACGGCCGCCGGGCGAGCGCTGCCACTTGTTCGAGGCTGCTGTGCACAAGCGGCAGAGGCGCGCGTGGCTGCGCGCACATCTGGGCGAGCGGGGCCCGCGGCTAGGCCGCCGCTCGCCCCAGCGCTGCCCCTCGCCCCAAGGGAGAGCGAGAGGCCGCCGCGGCTGCTGCCCGGAGGCAGATATACAAATGAGTGTCCGCAGATGCCGGCGTCGCGCTGTTAATGAGAAGCCCAGCTGTCGCCCTCCTTCATAATTCCCAGCTGCTGCCGCGGGGATGAGGGACGGCTTTCTAACGCTGCGGTGCCCTGGGAGCTCTGCTTTGCAAGTTAGAGAGCCCTGCTCTCCGTGGCATTCGGCTAGCTGAAAAGCATGAAACCTTCCGCTCAGTCGAAAGCAGTAATGAGATAGTTGTTTCATTTTCCAGACTCTCCTGAAAGCCAGGAAAATAAACCTTTAGCTTTCCCTCCACTGTTTCGAATAGTCCTGTTCGTTGAAAAACAGTGAAACTGAAGTTACTGCGCAGCGAAGCTAGAGGCGTTGGCACAGCTGTTTCGGCCATGGCTGGGAGAGTTTGGTGGACAGCACCTTGCTCGTGTGCATTCTAGAAATCCAATTAACAGATAATTTTTAAGGATGCCTAGTAGGCCTCAGGGGAGCCAGGGGAAGTTTTCTCTTAGTTACTGGCAAATAATATACATATATACTTATATATTTTTAAGTATCTGGAAAGTTAGTATGACCTTTTCTCCAACATGATTTTCTTGTTATCTTCACTGAGTCATTCGATGATAGTGGTTGTATATGTTTACACTTTAACAGGCTTAGCTCACATTTGCATTCTGTACTGCAAATCCCACATATTTTTCATAGCAGGCAGGGTTTCCAGGGTGTGGAGTAACAGAGTGCTTTCTTTGTCCCTGTTTTCTCCACTTCAGGGATACTCTCGTTGTTGTTTTTGTGAACGCAATTTTAAGCTCATAATAAAGATGCACCAGATTAAGGTATTATTATACACCTACTAGAAACATTTTCTAAGTTGCCGTGAACCTGCCACACAGGTTTGTCATCAGTAACTTGGCTGGAGCTTGTCGGTTTGACAGTCAAGTGCAGTATCAGGAGCCATGTTCTGCTTGCAGACTGGCTTGCAGTCAAATAACAGGGCAATTGTGCTCAGATAACGTTTGCACAGGGCGCTTGGGGCCCCCCTCGAAAGCCATTGCATGGTCCTTGTCTGCAGACAAATCCATTGCTATTCTTTTCTGTTGCTAGGGCCCGTGACACATAAAGCTACATGCGGTGAAAAAAAAAAAAAGAAAATCAAGGGGAGTCATTGTCTTTTCTTGTTATGGTTAACATTATAAGAAGTCTTTGAAAGGAGTCGCTGAATTCATGGAATTTGATTTTGACAGCGATTGTCACTTTCAGCATCACCATTTTGTCTTTGTGGTCTTTTTCTTCCTTTCTGAAAATAGTTTTTGTAAACATCAACAATGTTTAAATAGGGTGTCTTGAATCCTAAAGAAAAGGAGAAGAAGAAAGAGCAGTGGAAAACATCTTCAGTTCCAAAAAATCCGCTCTAAAAGGAAATTACAGCATAGCTGCAGGTACTGTAGCTTAAATCTCCAAGGAAGAAATCAAAGATAGTTCTGGTAGGCGTGCCATATGGTAACACGCTTGCATTATCGTGCGCTGGCGAAACTTATGTAAAAAGAAGCTACATAAAAATCAGTTATTTTTGAAAGGAGAAGTTTTATTGTTGAAGATTCTAAAACTGTAGTTGTCTCAGAAAAAATAAAGGAGAGAGAGAAAAGCAAAGCAAAGGAAAAGCTGTTCTCCATTAATCTCTCCCGTAAGCTTCCAGTGTATGGAGTTCAAGGAGTTTTAGCATTGGATTCATGTAAGCAGTCCCAGTGGGCAGACTTGTGCAGGGTAGGAGCTGGAAGAAACAGTACAGAAGCGTGTCGATGAGGAATTTGCTCATTTGAGGTACGTGCACTTAAGCATCACTGTGAAGGTGGCTTATAAACCAAGTGGGGCAAGATGCGCTTGCAAGGATCTTCCCTTCTTGTTTCGCCGTCTTGGATAAGCCGGGTCCAGCAGTTTCTCCTGGTGGCGCGTGGGTTATTTTTGGTTGAAAAGCACGCTTTCGGCATGTGTGTGTGTGCACGCAGAAGGTGCAGTGGGGCATCGCTTTTTCCTTCCATCTCCTCGAGATTAATATCAAACCCGGAGCTGGTGTGCTTGTTTCTGGGCTGAGGCGCCTTATGGCCTTCCCACTTCCCCAGTCTGCTCCTGCTCTTGCAGAACAGCGTGATTCCCTTTCGCCGCTCTCCTGGGCTTGACTTACTGCTGCCTATGAAGTGGAAACTGTGTTTCAAGAGGGTAGATTATTCTGCAGCCTTGCAGAACTGTTTAATGGCAGCTCTAGCTGGGGAGCGAGTGCTTTGTGAGTGCTCCTTGCCCACAGTTCAGGCCGGAGATGTGGTATTTATCTCCGCTTTATCAAGGACTCCCATGGGCGCTTCTAAACGGGAATTTTGGTCTTTGAAAAGTGAAGTGTAGGCATTTGCCATCTCTTAGAAATGCACTTGTCAAATAATCAGATATTTTTGCTCACTCTATTTTTAAGAAAGTGGCCTTCCTCCTCTTTACAGTTGGATGTTTTTGTTTTTCAAGTTTTGCTTGTTTGTTTTGCATTAGAGTATGATGTATTCGTCCATTTATGACTTGACCAGGGCACTGCTACTGTGCAAGCTGTGTTGGTATTTAAGAGATGAGGGCCAAGATGCTCGCCACAGAAATCTGCTTCCTTGCTGCTGCTGTTTAGCCAGCCCTGTTAGGGATATATTCGGTTCCCTTCTGAAACGTTCCTGGCAGCGAATGGTCCTTGAGTTTGCCCACGAGTAAACTGGAGGGAGACCTGCTAACCTAGTGCCAGGTTATTGCTCTGTCTCCGTGGGTGCTTCGCCTTGGCTGCCTGTGTTGTGAAAGAAAAAAGAGGGCTTCCGTACTTCCTAGGGACTGCTCTGTGATGGTGCTTGAAACAGCTGCCCAGCGTCACGTGCGTTTGGGAAGTTTTCTTTGCAGTGTTCGGCAGCCAGAGGAAAATTTCGAAAATTAAGGAATTGTAGAAAACTGTTGGCTTGCAGCTGGAAAAAAATGCTTTGTCTGTCCTGTGCAAGTGGATTTTTTTTCCCGTTATGTTTAGATAACAGAAATTTTGAGTTTTGAGGAGACAGGAGGATTCCTTGGAAGCAGAGATTATACTTGATCAGTTGTGACACTGAGCTTCTCAGGGAGCTCTGTAAGGGTTTTTTTATTAACCTGCTTAAAGCATTAATGAAGTTACTGCCTGTAGAAATCTATGGTCTTACCTTGAAGTATGTGTTAAATATTGTTCAAGCCCATGTCGCTCCGATTATACCATTAACATTGTGATTAATTCCTATGTTGAAAGGCTGGCTGTCCAAAGATTTGCCCCTTGGCTTTTAGCTCTGCTAGTCTCTCCCTGTAAAGGAAGGTTGCTGCACAGACCAGAAAGCTTCCAGAAACCGTGGCAATGAATATAACATGAAAAGTTAAATAGAAGTGTTTGTGTTCCCCCTTGTGCTCTCTGTAGCATGATTCATTTTCAAAATCTCAGCCTGTCTTGAAGAAGCCCTTTAAAGTGCTTGTCACTCTGCTTCCATCCTCATTTATCTTCCCTGAAGACCTCAAAGCATTTTTTTGGGGTGCAGTTTGTTAATGGGAGTTAAGTTCATTGAGGTTCTTGTCATCCTTCTAATGAGTGGGTCAAGGAAGCTAAATCAGCAGAAAACTACTGTTTTTGTGCAGGAAGTAGGATTATTTTTTTTGCTAATGTACATATGTGTACTGGCTCACTCGAGTGAGATGAGACTTGCTGGCAGAGTAAAGGAAGCAGCAGGAATGTGTGGACATAGCAAAAGAAAGGGAGGAGCTACCTTTTTGCTGCGAGCAGATGATTTGGCTTAGGTGCATCATCAGTGCCACCCTGCAGACTTTGCTTTTGCACATGCATTGCTACCTTTATACAATGACCCTTAAGCAAGGAGTTCTTG
>VZSV01000249.1:170984-245984 GCA_013398735.1 Nothocercus julius | reverse complement strand
TATTGTTGATTATCTCCTTAAAAAAAATCTTGTCTTTCTTTATGTCCTGCATGACGTTCATGTTCATCCTTCTGTTTTTCATGTTTCCATGTGTCTGCGTAGCATGTGCAGTACGGTCCTCGCTCCCACATCTGTTACCAGGCATCTTCCTGCCAAATTACGGATTTTCTTCAGAACCAAACATTTTCTTGGAAGCGTCTGAATAGGCGGTTTTGGAGCGTATCTTCAAAATGACATGAATTTGAGAATGTTTGTCTCTTCTCATGTTTTGCTCGCGGTCACTGTCTTCTTCATTCAGGTAACAAACTGCAGACGTGCTCTCAAGGTATTTAGGTTGCAAACTTTGCAGGGTGGAGTCTCTCTGCAGGCCTGCTGCAGCAGCCAGCTTGTTGGTATACTCTGTTAACATGTTTTATAATCTTCTGTCACGCGCATTTTATTTTGTCATTCTGAATTTGTTTGCCACTGGGCAGAGCTGCCTCCTTCGTGGCTTTATTTCTCACAAGGCAGCTCTTGCTGCGGGGTGTACACGGCGTCCTTTTCAGCAACCTTTCAGCTCCTTCCCATGGTCCACTCTCTACAGCTTTATCGAGTCCCCTTTCTTCCAAGGGAATTGTGCTATACATTCATGTACAGCAGAAGTAAGTGCTGGGATAGCTTTTTAATGCCGAGGCTTATGTATGGGAAACGGTAGGCTTTACAAAAGAAGAGTAGTTCTTTCTTCCAATGAATGATTTACTTGGCGTGTTAAGGGGCTGAGTTTTGAATCTTAGTAGAAACGAAACTTTGAAGCATAACCTGGTGAAGTTATAACTTCTGTTTGAATTCATGCTGTGCCCTTCCCTTTTAACCAAACTAATGCTAATTGGCAGAAATAAGTGTTCCTTGGGGGAGGAGGGGGAGCATTAGTGAGAAAATAGCACTATTTGGTTTGTGGAGAACTCTAATTAGTGACTGAAAGGGTAAAGATACCGAACTCCTTCTCTGCAGTTCTCAGGAAGAAATGAAACAGTCTGAGAGGAAGGAATAGCTCGTATTTACCTCCTTCGAAATTGCAGTAGCCTGCTCTTTTAAAGAACGAGTACATGAATATTAGGCGACTGGAATACAAATGACTTTTGGTTTTGGTTCTATCCTGCAGTTCCAAGGCATGCGTGCACACACGCACATACACATGCTCGATATGAGGGTTAAAATGCTCAGGGAAACTGGGATTTAATTAAAATGCCTAACTGACCAGCTAAGACCAGTCCTCAGTTTTGCTGTTTGTAATAAGATAAATTCTGTGAGTGAGGACACTTGTGTTGGTTTCAAGACAGGCAGTGAACACCAAGGAGCGTGGAGTGAAACGTTCTGGATAATCCTCATTGCTTTCTTTTAACAGATTTCAAATGGATTAAGGAGGGACTTGGGTCTCCCTGGAAAGCCTGAAACAAGGGAATGTGCTCTGTGCAAGAGCATAGCAACGTGACGGTGATTCCTTGGCACGAGGGCTGCATGCAGTGGGGCTAGCAGTAGGAACCCCATTGCCACCCACGTGCATGGCCTAGTTTCAGCTGTGTCCCTTGTTACACAAGGCCTTCCTCACGCTTGCAGGTATGTTCTGAGGTTGCGCATGGAAAAAGAGGGCCAGAGAGACGCGGAGAAGCATATGTGTCCAGCCGATGCGGGAAAGCGTCTGTACCTCTAAGAGCACCCGGCTGCTGCCAGATGGATCCCGAATTTGCTTCATTTCGCTTGCTCCAAAATGTGCTTAATTGGTTTTATGACGGACATTGCTTAGAGGAAGAAAAGGTTGATAAAGAAATGTGGGAGGAACAGGCCAACTGTGTGTGTTACGACAAGCTGCAACACGGTGTGGTGAGGGCTGGGACAAGCAAAAGCATTCCTTCAGGCTACCCTAAAAAAAAAGTTCCCTTCCTGGATGTGAATCATCTGATAAACTCTTGTTCTCCTGTGAACATGCGGAGTCTTGTGCATACTGATACAATACACTTTTTTTTTAAGAAGTATTGATAAGAGTAGTTTAATCTGCCTCCTCTCATGCCGTTCTGAAACATTTAATCTGTGAAGATAGACAGTTAATTTTCTAGGAGAAAGGAGACAGGTTTTAGTTCCAGCTGTGATGAATATGAAATGAAAATTCTCATGCAAATACTTGTTCCACTGTCAATTCTTTGGCAGAAGAAGGTGCTGTTTCATATTAATGATAGAATTGAAGGTCACTACATGAGTTGAAGGCTTATGAACTAGACTGGTCTAGACTAGGTTAAAAAGCACACAGAAAATTACAAGTACTCCCCGGTGTGGCAAAGCAACAGGGTGGGATGTGAAGGACAGTTAACAGTGTTTCACTGGAAAGAAAGACTTGGGCTTTGGGCTTTTGGCTGAATCTCTAGACATCCAGACATCCAAAGATGTTTTAGGGGGTTGTTTTAGGGGTAACCCATGTTGCTTTGCCTACATTGTCATCCCACGTGCTGGAAAATCAGGACATTGTCCTAAAACCCCGAAGTCCCTGATAACTCCCTTTGGGGATTGGGATTTTTTTTTCCCTTGCAATCTGAATTTCTTGTTAATTTTTCAAGTTCAAGGACTGGGAGCTCCTGAGAACAGCCGCTGGACGGCAGACCAGGCCGCTTCCCTGTGGTGATGCGGCCAGCGCTTGGATTGGCCCCCCCTGCTTAGGGAGCAGTCCCAGGTCGGAGTGAGCAGGAGCTGCAGGGGCAACGTGCTGTGGATGGGTTTGCACAGCAGGGTCTGGAAGCCTTGTGTTACTTCAGCAAGATCTGATCCGTATTCTTGAAGATGCTGTGTAGAGCTTCCCTAGTTACAGTGCTGCAGAAGGAGCTTGCTGAAATCTGGGAAGAAGGAACTTGGCTCTTGTTCTTACTGGGTTATAAAGCCTGAGTTCGGTCTCTCAGAGCCCTCGTGGCAGTAAGTATGTTGCAAGGAGGGGCAAAGGACATCTCTTAATAAAGAGGTGGCCTCTCCGTTACTGAATGTAGTGGTAGTTTTGGACAGGGACATTTTGTAGCCTCCTTCCCCAGCAATTTCACCATTTTTTAACCTTGATATTTGTAATTCCAGGTAGTAAATCCAGGTGTAATTGACAGTTAAGGTTAGTCTTGCATCACCTAAGAACCACCCCGGGAAGCATCAACACTGTGTCGTAGATGAAAATCTTCTCAGGCATTGTTTACTACAGCAAAATTGGTAAAGAATAAACAACATATATTCTTTTATTCTTTACCCATAGACCATGTGTTCAAGAATGTGTTTTTTTCCAACCCATGTGTCTTGTGTAAAAAAAAAAAAAAAAAAAAAAAAAAAAAAAAAAAAAAAAAAAAATCTAGTCCCAGAATTGCTTTTCAACCCCTACTGTAAATTTCTGTGAGAGCGACTATGTTGTGTGAGGAGTTGGCAGGTCTTAGCTAATCCCCAGCTTGTCTGCTTCGCTTTGCCTCGTGATCTTGGCAAAGCCTGTGCTTCCGGAGAGTTGTGCTTACTATGGCTTAACTGTTTAAAAAGTTTAAAAGTTAGTTTTGTTAGAGGGAAAAGCTCCCTGGAAGCATGGTGCTTTTATTACTGGTCACAATAATACCGGGACGAAGAATGTTAAACGCACGGTCATTTTTCTGGGCGGGAGCTATGGGCTTCTGCACTTGCACGTGCTGTATTTATGCACGCACTTGTTGGCTTTTAGCCCTTGCACTATGTTGAACAGTCTTGCAGAATTTTGTAATGTTCAGTTGTAAGCCAGTACTGTGTGGTGTTGCAGCACCTGCAGGCTTCTGAGTTTGACCTGGCTGGATGGGCAGTGCCGTAGCTCCTTTGGAGCCGTTAACCTGCGTTCATGGTGACGTTAAGGGAAAGCAGTGCGGGGGACTAGAACTGCTTCCCAGAAATTGCCTACAGGTGTCGCACAGCTGGGCCTGTCATCCTGGGGGCCTCCTCATCTTGCTGGATGCTCTGCACTCCCTGTGGGGTCAAAACTGGCAGAAAGGCTCACAGCTCCACTGTAGCCTCTGTGTACAAGAGATTGAAGCTTCACTTCTCTTTTTTGTTTGTTTTTTTTTTGTTTTTCAGATATTGGTTGTTCTGGTGTTTGTCCTTAGACCTTCTTTGTGGTGGCACTTCAGAGGAGTGAGAGATTGTGGTAGTTGCTACCGCATGCTTGCATTGGGTTGTTTCCTCCCAGTTAAAATGATAAGAAGGGCTTAGGTTAATGTGGGGGAATGAGACTGAAAAGTTACTGACTTCTGCTCTTGCAAGAACTGAAGCAAGTGCTGCCTGACTCACACACCTTCTGTCTTCACAATAGAAATGTTTTGACTACTCAGTGTTATAAACAGAAATGCTCAAGTTAAATCTTGTCAGTGTGGGTTTTGAAAATACGCTATTTAATTTTTCCTGCTGTCCTTTTGGTGCTTTGACTGTCATGGAGAAAAAGCTTTTAAGTGATGAAATACTCATTTCTAAAAAGTCGGAAAGCTGAGGCTCTTATTCGATTTTAGTTTTACGTTGATAGTTAGACTCTCAGAAACTAGCATGGTCATACTGCAATATGTCTACTCTTAGCAAGATGTAACTGGAAGCCCAGGATAGTTGTTTGAAGGCCTGAAATGCTTGCTTTTCTGGTGCTTAGTTCTCACCTCAGAGTGTTTCTGTATATCAGGATTTAAAAAGAGGTACATCAGGAGAAAGGAGACAAGGAGGTAAGGAACTAAAGTTTGAGGGCATCTCTCTGATAAATTTACCTGTTGGTTTTTGCCAATAAGCGTCTTCCTCAGCTCCCCTGTATGTAACAAGATGCTAATGATACCTACTTCAAAGATACTTCGCAGGGATTAGTTAATGCTTGTGAAGGCTTTTGAAGATGAGAAAGCAGGATCTGAAATACCGAAAGTTTTCATGCCCCGGGTGAATGTTCTGTGAACTGTCTTGAGTTCTGCTTTTTCAGAATCTCTGAATCTCTCAAGCACCTCCAAATGATGGTTTAAAAAGCTGATTTGAGGAGCTTGCTTCATTTGGGCCATGGTGGTGAACACGTTTGGCAGACATCGAGTCATGTAGCCATGCGTGCAGAGTTGGCTGCGTGGACCTTCACTCCCGTGAGGAAAGCAAGAAAGATGCTATCCCACGGCCTTAATCACATATGCAGTTCAGAAGAATGTATGTAGCAGGTTCGTCCTGAAAAAGGTGCCATTACAGCATATTCTGTTTGCTCTTCCCCAGGGCGAGCTTCTCGTCTTTCCCGTGTTGGACAAAACAGTCCCCTCACGGGTGCCGCATGCTGTGATCTATAGGACCTGGAGCGCTTTGCTCCTGAGCCCCCAGGGAGCCCCAAACACATGGGAAGAGCAGTGCCCTCTGCCTCCTGTGGAAGTTAAATGCTTGAGATGTTTTAAAAGGAGAACATTTTATCTTGTAAAACAGGCCTCTTTGGTATGTGATGTGTGTCCTCCCTTTCCCCTCCTCCATGTCCCCAGCCTCGCAGTAGGACATTTTATAAGCATGGCACTAGCCTGAGATGCTCTGATGTGTTGTCAGGAAATTGTGGAATAACTTGGTCCGTTCTTTTCACAAAGGGGGATTTTGGGGAAGTCGCTGGAGTACTGGCCATTTTGCACTGACTGAGGATGCAGCGTGGCTGGGTTGGCAGCCTCCGTAAGGGCAGTGTTAGGGCTCTGACGCGCATCCCTGTGCTGCACGGCCAAGCACACAGGCTTCGGGGCCAGGGTTTTTCCGGTGAATATGAGCTGTGGTGTGCGCAGCGGTGGGCGAGAGCTTGGGTTATATTTAGTTTCTTTGTTTTTTAAAGGTTTGCCGGCACTGAATTTGAAACTGGAGCGGGTTGTTCCAGGCAGAGAGGAAACAAGATGCTCCAGAAGGCCCTTTGCTTCAGGAGCTGCCAATCTGCAACCCTAATGCGGGCCAGGCCGCAGGACGTGCGTCACGAAAACCCTCCCCGTCAGCAGATGACTCAATAAAATTACAGCTCGGGAGGCAGCTTGGTGTTCCCGCTCGCAGGCGCGTGGGACGGAGCAGCGGGAAGCGCTGCCGCTGCCTGGGAGCCGGCGGGACTCAGCGTCCTGAACAGCCGGCCCATTTCAGTGCGAGGTCCCGCTGCAGCGGGCGCTCCCGCAGCCACGCTTCCCTGGAAAAATAGAAGGGCCCAATTTGCCAGAAGTGGTTAGCATGGGAGTGAAGGGAGCTAAGTGCCCTCGGAATGGCAGGAATTTTGGGGGAAGACAATCCCTTTTGGAAGCCTAGGAATTGATTTTGACAAATTCTGAAGCTTATGCTGTGCTTTCCCCATTTCAGGTCCTTTTAAAGTCCAAGGAAAATGAAATCTTCAGGATGGTGTTTCAGGGAGATGGACTGTCTCCTTCTACGTCTGTGTTAATTTCATGTTTCAAAAACGAAAGAGAGTTCAGGGGCTAACAGGGAAAGACTGGTGCTGCCCATCACCTCTGAGCACTTTAAACTCTTGGGAGAAATGATCTGCAGGTAGAGCTAATGATATTGTAAAATATATGTGAAAATCAAATATTGTACTTGATGAAGACATATGTTATCATATGACTTGAACAGCCACCAAACAGACTTCTTAAAAATGTGCATTCCTCATTTTTATGCCCAGCTAGTGGAGGAAATAGACGTGAAACAGTAAGACTTTCTAAATCCCTTTCATGCAAAGTAGCTTGACATAATAATTCCAAGTGATTTTTTTTTTCCCCCTTTTTTTTAGGGGGGTGGTGGGGAATGCCTTCAGCCCAGGATGGGGAAGCATAGTGTAAGAAAGCAAGGACAGGACAGAGGCTGTCGTGTTCAGGATGTAGGGAGGAACCAGTATTCCTTAATAACTGCAAGCTTTGAAGGGGGGTTCAAGTGGTAGTGCCAAGGTGTAAATTGAAAAGGATGGTGTTGGGTAAGTAACAGGAGAGCCTCTGGACTAGCAAGGTAATTGAAACCGTGTTTGTAGTGGCCATTACAGCTAGACAGCCCAAGAGCTAACTTGTCCTATGAGGGTTTAGGCTTAGAGGGGCTGTGTTAGGTTAGGTTCTTGCATCTTTGAACTCTCCTAGTATTTCACATGCAGTCAACTTCTAGCATGGTTAATTGCACAAATGCAGGACATTTGGATAACTTTTTGCCAACATTGCAGGTATTTCCATGGCACATGGTGATTAGCAGCCTGGATTTACCCTAGCTACTTTTCTCTTTGGATACTTTACTGACTGTTTCTTGCGTGAGGCCATTTCTTGCTGTGTTAGGAATGGCTGTGTAGGATTACAGAAGCAATGATCGGAAAGATAGTGTAGGCAAACAGAGGCCTAGAAATAAAGGATGGCTTATTTGGGAGAGCTTGTGAGACCAAATGGTTGCGTACCCTGGTTTTACAGGCTTGGTTTTTTTTTCTTTCGGATTATGGGAAGAAACTCTGTGTTTTGGAGAGCAGGGCAGCAGAGATTAACTGATGACTGTTAACTCCGTTCTGATTTGAACGGAGACTTGATGAGCTGCAGATAGCTTTGTCACCAGCTTGTCGTACGGTGTGTTCTTTGGATCACCTGTCATGTGTTTAGGGAAGAACAGTATTTTTGGTATTCTTCGATGTGCAGTGTCTCTGCTAGGTCTGTCAGCATTTAGGCTTTTAGAAGTGAGCGGTGGTTCTTAATTTCTGTTTTACTAGGCTGTGAAGTGGTGAGGGGAGGAACAAAATGAAAAATGCATTTCTTGGAGCACTTCTCTGTGACCATGAGCAATAACATTGCTGCAACAATCAGCTACTACCCCTGTATGTTTGATTATGTAGCTTAAACCCTAGGTGAGCCCTGGAGAGCACCCTTATCCTCTACCTTTACCACCACATTTATTTATTTATTTATTGTTCCACTTAAAATTCTGTTCAGGCCTCTGGAGAACTGTTGAAAAGCTGGCAAATACTTGGTAACAAGAGATGAGAATTGGGCAATGTTTGTATTGAAAATGTCCTGGCCTGGGTTTCACTGCTTTCTGTGCTTTTGTTGGAATTGAGAGGTTTATTTTATTTTATTTTATTCCACAAAGAAATGTTTGCTTCACACATAGACTAAAAATTTGCCCATACTAGCTTATCTGACACTTATGCAAATATTTGGAGTTTTGTGCATCTTCTGTCTGGCATGCCAAGGGTTAATGTGCTCTCTGGGTTTGCTGCCATCATTTAACATTCAAGTATCTAAACATTTTTTATAGCTCAATTCATGTTTTTCAAAGAAATTTATAGTTGGGAAGATGTTTTTCAGCTAAACTGTTTTCATATTTTTGAGCAATAGCACCAGATACTTGAAGAGTATATTATATGTTCCCCTTTAGCTTTCCCTCTGAGTTTCTTTTACACCAATTTTTGGATCTGATACGCTGCTGGTGAATTGAAGTAGCTGAGGTAGTGTGCTGCTTTAGGTAAGAGTCCAAGGGTTGTGGTTTTCTGAATAACAGCTGCCTCTTTTCAAGTTAGTGAATAGTAACCTTAATGCGCCCTAGCTGGTCTGAAGAGAGGAGGGTCTGAACCAGCTGACCTTACCCCAAATTTTCTTCTGCGTTTGTGATGACATTTGGTGTCCCTTGAAGGCAGGCGTTGGAAAGGATGTGGGATTTTCTGTTATTTGGTGTCCTATATTGTGGTAAAAAAGCTTTGTGATTGTTGATGCTGAAAAGCAATTTAATTGCTTTAAACAAAAAGCTAATTAAAGCATCTGCCCACCCTGCTTTGTGTTCATCTCCCCTTTTCTATATGAGAGCTGGGGAGCGGGAGAAACGTCCAGCCCTCATCTTGTGCATTTGCTTGTTCATTCCTTCCTGCATGCTTTCCCTTCTCGTAAGTTCTCTAAGTACTCGCTCTCCCTTTTGCAGTGGCAGTCGCTCTTCCAAAACCTTCAAGCCAAAGAAGAACATCCCGGAGGGCTCCCACCAGTACGAGCTGCTCAAGCACGCCGAGGCCACGCTGGGCAGTGGCAATCTCCGCATGGCCGTCATGCTGCCCGAGGGCGAAGACCTCAACGAGTGGGTTGCAGTTAATAGTAAGTTGGCCAAACTGTCTTGGGCGAGGGGGACGCTGATTGCTTCACCAGTCCTTTGGGATTGCTTTCCTCCTACTCCTTCTCCCTGCTGCACCGATTTGTTAATTTGCTTCTGGCCTAAAGGAATGGATTAGCCCAAGTCCTGTTGTCCTGTGCGGGCTGTGCAGGATTTGGGCTGCCACAAACCCTGAGCCCTATCTGGTTGTTTTCTGGTCTTCCGTGTACAGTGAATAAAGTCAATTGCTCAGCTGGCTGTGCACTGCAGTGCAGTACAAGTTGTACTCCATGTAGTCCATGTCCTATTTTATGTAATTCTTTCTGTTTCTGCTTGCCCTTTGACATGTCTCAGAAGCGAAATTGTCGTTTTGACCTCAGTCTTCCACTTCTTCATTGGCCACCTAGTGCTCTGGTCCACCAGCTGTCCCTGTTGCAGGGAATGTTGACACTGCCAACACCGTTCTTAATGAAAAACTGTTCACACTGCCGAAACAGTCTTAAAAAAAGCCAGGACAGTTCTTAGAAAAGCTTACTTAAAAAAAGGTTTGCAACCTTCTGTGTTTTTTTTTTATTTTGTTTTGTTTTTGTTTTTGTTTTTTTTCTATGGATCTCCCATTCCCTGGCATTTCTTTCCTGTGTGGCAGCAGCCTTTTCACCTTCCCAAACAGTTTGACTGCTAAATTAGCTGAGTGGCTGAAGGCAGTGAAGCACTTGACAAAACACAAGTGGACATTGCCTTGTGGTCACACTGTGTTCTGTGATGAAATGGTTCTCTTCCATGCCTCACCACAGCAAAGCGGGGCTTTGATTTCTACTTGTTTTTCCCCAGAGTGAATAACTAGCCTGATTAGCTGCTTGTTTGACTGACAGCATCTCTCTACTACTCCTGTACCAGCTAATGGTGGCTATGAGCCTCTTCCTTTGAGTGAAATGTCTAAATAGCAAATACAAATCTTACTTACTGTGGTTTTGCCCTTCATGTGCTGAGAACACAGACACAGATGTGCTTGTCTAATTTTTGCCCTGGACTGAGCTATGGGTCATTCTGGTAATGAATTGGCTACGTGTGGATTTTTATAGTATGTGTTTTCAAATGAAAAAAAATCCAAGGTAAGAAATATATCATCAGTTTCTGCTTAGTTTCATTTGAAATCTCCTGGATTTCACAAGTATTAAAAACAATTTGAGAAATACAACACCCCTATTGCTTTATAATTGATCAAGGTGAAAAAGTGTCTTCAAAACAAACTTAGGGGTAGAAATAGTTGTGTTGCTTAAATACACCACTGTGCGCATGTTCAAGCAGAAAAGCACTTAGAAAAAATCATGTTAAACCCTCCAAGCTTCAGAACCACGAGCCAAAAGAGCAAAGGAAGACGTGGGCAGGCGCCGTGCCGCGCTTTGCCTGCCCGCCGGCCCCGCTGCCGGGCGCGCGCCGGCTCCGTGTTGCGCGCCCTTGGGAAGCGCAGGAGGGCACGTCGAAGCCGGGGTGGGTTTTTTGAACGTGCTGGCCTTGAGGCAAATGTTGGGCTGCGGTTTCTTGTGGGCGCAGGGAGTGGAAGCTTGCTGAGCAGTTCTTCTGTTCCCCCAAGAAACCAGGGCACTCTGTAAGGGCTTCTGGCTGTGTGCGCAGTGTGAAATGCCTCCTCTCCCTGCCCAAGTAAGCTTTAACAGTCCTCATCCTCCGTGACTTGTCAACCCTTCCCTATTTTGCTTGCTGTTTTCTGCTCTTGCAGGAGGTGGGCAAAAGCCTATGGCTGGAGATGGGTACATGCCCTGCCGGATTTTATTTGCTTCCCTTTTTTGATACCTGGGAAGCGTTGTGACGCAGTTGTATCTTGTACTCCGCAGCTGCGGTCATTTGCTGCTGTGATGGGCTTGTAGGCTTTAATGTTTCTTCTCTTGAAAAATCAGTGAGGAGAGCTAAGGTATTTATCCCTTTCTTTTCATCAGCCCTGTTCCTCTCCCCGTGCGTGGTATCTGCAAGTGTTGAAAATCAAGATGTCAACGTCCTTTTCACTAGAGGACATGTAATTCTCTGTAGATTTAAGGACATCAGTTTGGATTGACTCCCAAGTAATGCAGGGCGGTTTGCTGCCATCGCCCTAGCTTTCCTATAGCTCAGCACCAGATCTAGAAGAGTGTGTTGCTGCTCTTAATTCCACCGCGTCCTGCAGACGGGTCGGATGGGAACGTGCCCTGTCACGAGCTGGGATGGACAGTGCGCCCCGTTCCTGCTCTGCACAAGGGGCTTTGCAGACGTGATGCCAAACGAGCTGCAAGCCTCCCCTGGTCCCATGTGGCAGGCCCAGTGCTCTTAAGAGCCAGAAGCAATGTGCCATGAACTGGGCATTAGGACATTAACCTCATTTTTATATTGCATATAGGCCTTTTCAGCTTAAGGGCATGTTGGTGTAGTAGTTAAATTTATAAAGCACTGTGAGTGAATAGAAGGAGTTGGATTCCCCAGCACTTGATCTGGGTGTTCATATGACTGCTGAATGTCATCCATGCATTACAAAGAACAAACAAAGACACTAAAGTCAATCCCACCAGACTTAAGTTCATGTCTGTTTGTATTACTTGGGTTCATGCAGAAGCAGAAGTTAGAGCAGTTGTTTATTTTAGGAGAAGGGAGTAAGAATATTTAGTGCAGTTATTATTCTGGAATCGTGTCCTCCATTTACTTAGTGGTAAGAACTTAACCCTGCCTAGTTGAAGTTTTACTTCCTAATGCTTCCCATTGGTTCCTTTTAAATTTCACCTGTGACATCAGTGTTTGAAAGACGTTTCGAAGTGGTAAAACTTATATGTCGGTGCCCTGGTAGTTCTCTGTGCTTCTCAGCAGTTGAAAAAAGCTCAAAACCAAGGCTCAAAGGATAGTTCATAATATTTCCTCATTTGTAAATTAACCAGGGGTTTGTGGTAATGAATTGACAACTGATAATCTGAGGAAGAGAATTCACTAACCCTGTCATGCCTTCTGTACATCCTTCCCCCCTCCTTGTGCATAAGTGTTTTCATGTAGCGTAAACATCCTTGGCAAGGATTCTTTTGGGACATGAGGCCTGAGGGACGTTCATGTCAGCTAACGAGCAACAGTTCTCTCTGCTTGGGTAGTTTACACTTGAATTTTTTTTTTTTTTTTGTTGTTGTAAACTTGCCAGTATAATTTGGGGTTCTATTAGCATGCGCCAGGCATTTGGAAGAAGGAATAACTCTGCTTTGTCTTTCTTTCTGAAATGAAGATTTTGCTACAGTAAGAAGTGCAATAGCTCTTGCCAGAGACTATTTGAGAAATGAGTTGGTGGTCATATTCCACATTTCCATTATAATATATCTTTAAAAAAATCAACAGCAAAGAGGTTTTATCATAAAAAAAGTATACATACGTTCCAGCCCTCTCTTCAGCGCGGTGTGTTTTGCAGTTGAAGGTGCAGGAAGCTTGCGCTGCTGTTACCCTGCAGAGTGACAATTCCTGTTTTCAATGCTTTACAGCTGTCGACTTCTTCAACCAGATCAATATGCTGTATGGAACCATTACAGACTTCTGCACAGAGGAGAGTTGCCCCGTGATGTCTGCTGGTCCAAAGTAAGATTATTATTTACACATCACTGAAAATATACAATTTTTGAGGTTAGTCTGCATGTGGAAACTGGAGACTAGCTCAGTTCTTTGAATGCCGAATATAAGGTAACTTCTGTGGGTGGAAAGGATATCTCCTCTTGTTATTTGCTGGAAGCTTTGTAAGAAAGCGAGGAAAAGAAGGGTTCTCTCTCTTTTTCTTTTTTTTATTTAGTCTGGGAAGTAGCACTATCTAAATTGTTCTTTTTAGGGGAGGTTCAGATGTGCTACTGAGAACTTCCTAAAGGCAATTTTGAAGCTTTTATCTTCAAGCGTGCAGTTAGTGTGATCAAAAACCTTTCTTTGAGGTGATACCATTAAGTTTTGTAAAAAGAAACTTAGCTACAGTTTTGAGCAGTTCAAATAAAATCTTCTACCCTGTCACTCAGTTAAGTTTCACTTCCTTGATTTTTGTTGATAATTTTGTACAGACTTTGAACGTTTGTGGTGCCGTCTGCTCTCCGGTGGCTTTGTGTTTTCCAAATTGGAAAATACCTGCATTTCTGGGTTGGCGGAGCGAGAGGGCACTGCTTCGTTTTAAGCTACCTGAGAATCATAAATAAGCAATAAAGAAAGGAAAAATAATCTCTAGTTCTTCCCCCTTATAATGAAACTTGTAATGAAGTGAAACTTAACAGCTGGTGAGATGTGCAGCCGAGGAAGGGCAGTGGGAGCACGAGCTCCGCAAGGTGAAAGCAGCCGGGCAGATGAAGAAGAAAAGCTCTGGTACTACATTCTTTAGCTAACAGCGGGCGCTGCCGAGTGCCTAAACCAGAGTGGGCAGGCAGAGCTGCTGCTGCAAACCAGGCAAGGGGCGAAATGTCAAACAAATACAAGTTTACTATTATTTAAAAAAAAAAAAAAAAAAAAAAGCTTGTGCAATCACATAGCCCATGGCCTGCTGTGTGCTCCAGAATGCGGAACAGACTCGTGCTTATTAAGGAAGATCATGAAAATATTTGTTTGCTTTCTTGCCTGAGGAGAAGCAACTACTTGGGGGCTGAGGTTAATTAGCGGCTCAGCCGTCTGTTTGCCCGTCTAAGCAATTTATGCCTCTCCAAAGGGACCAATTGACAAAAATGTGTCTAGTACTCAATAATGCTGAAGTAGGCAGAAAGAGATTCTGCAGACCAGGAAATGAGTCCTGTGGAGCTCGTGGTTAGGTGACATCGTGCCCTGCTTTTGCAGAACGTCACCCAAACCGTGTGGTTTCCACCAGGTGACCTGCGAGAGCAGCCACGACTGGCAGTGGAAGGTAGACTGTGTGCTCAGTTTGGGTGAATTTGGCCATTCCTCAGGTTAAAGCGGACCTGCAAAATTTTCTTAGGTATTTCTGGGGAAAAAAAGAAAATTGATATTTGCAGAATTCTTCTGTCTCTTATCCCTCTTTCTTGTGCTCTTCTTGCTCCTGCTGCACCAGTGGAAGGGACATTGATTTGTAGGTGCTCTCTCCTGCTCCTAGGCTGAAGGCTGCTGTCTCTGCTGCTGCCCAAGCCGCTGCTGTCACTGCATCCTCATCTATTGCAAATAAAGGATGATTTAGCCGAAGACCAGGTCATTTTGGCTGGAAACAAGTTAGGCAGCAGTAACAGCAGTAGCTGACAGCAGCAAGCCCTCTTGCTCTGAAGTCTAATTTGTTTTTTTTTTTTTCCTGTGCGATTCAAGTCCTGTCAACTTACCTTGCAGTATAACTTCATCTGCACTTGGGCTTTTCTTTTTATTTGAGTAGTTCAGTATTTGGGGTACCTAAAGCAAACCTACAGTTACACTTGTATTCACAGTGTATAGATACACATTTCCACTGGAAAAATGCTTATGGTTCATATACTGAAGAAGAGTTATAAGCTGCTGATGTGCGCACTGTGCTCTGATACCTATTAGGGCTCAGTCCCAGATTGTAACAAGCTTGTAGCAGTCTGTGGAAAAATTAAGTCAGACTGCTTGTGTGGGTGGGTAACCAGAGCTTACGCCTGGTATTTCCTGTATCCACTGCGTGGTACTGCTGTTCCATCCTCAAAACCTATTTAAAAGAATAAATTAACCTTTTGGCAATGAATAGGCCGTCCATCATTCAAGCAGGGGTGTTCTCGGTTAGTTTTGGACACAGGGAGAGCCATCTTTAAAGGATTGCCTTTAGAAATAGGCAGATGTGTGGGGCTCTGTGCTGCTGCTCGGGCTCACCGGTTCTCCCATGAGCGACCTCGGAAAGAAGGGCTTAGATGGGCAGGTGGCCTCCTGGACTGGGTGGGAGGTGGGGAGCCGAACACGGCTGGTTAAATCAGGAGAAAATAAATAAATAAATAAAAAGCTCCATCTTGTCCTTACTGACAACGTGCGTGCGGTGGCCTCACTTAGATTTCTATTGGACCAGGCTCTGTTGGAAGAATTGCTGCATTAGCCTTTAAGAAGGTGTTAGTGCCTTCAGTTAGTTAATGATTGACATGCAGTTCAAGAGCAGAGCTCTCTCCTGCTGCACAGCTCATTGTCTTAACAACCAAAGGAAAAAAAACAAAGCCAAAACCTTAGTGTTGCTCCAGACTTGCGTTCTCGTGGTTTTGTTCCCTTCCTTCAGCACAGACAGATCATTTTTTAGCCAAGCTTGTTGGTTACCACTTTTCATGATTTCTTAACAGTTGTAGCACCTCCATCAGTGCAGTTGGCATGATGAAAACCTAACAACCTGCATAAAAATAATACACTCTTTGACTAGTAGGGTGGGTAGAGAATTTTCTTTATTTTTCTCCTTGGTTGTAAGTCTTCAGGGAGACCATAAGGATGCAGCTGCTGTGCTGTCCCAAGCTTCGTGTCTGAACTGGAGCCCCAAAGTCCAAATGTGGCCATTTGTGTGAGTGAATGAATGCACGTCCTGTGTTGGTGAGGTCCCTTTTGACCCGCATGAGGTTTGTAGGTCCTCAGTCATCTACGCTTAGGTGCTTGAATAAGAAGAGCTTGACCCTCAGAAGTGGACAACGCCCAGAAATCCTGTCTTTAAATTAAAAGGCTTTACTGAGCCGTTGAGTTCCTTTGCCGTTGGGCAAAATAACGGCTTTAATTTTAAGCTGTTTTTCTTCAGGCCACATGCATTGAACTGCCAAGATCTGGTCCTACAATCGTTTATGCTTGGGAGTGTTTTCTAGTGTCAGAAACACATGGTTGTGTTTTCTGTTTATAGATGGGAAATAACTTTGGTTTCCACCAGCATCGTTAGGGATTCCTCGCTTTGTCTTCCGCTTGTTAATATAGTATCTCTGAATGCCGTTTTATATATACAATTTTGAGAGGTATCTAATTTGATACTGTTAAAAAAAGGTATGTTTATGCAACTGTTAGCTTCACACGCTCATCACTTCCTTTCTGTGAAAATATTCTCCCAGTTGCTCTTGTGGCAACACAACTGAATATTTTGAACAAAATTTTAAGCCTGATTTGATCAGAATTAGTTCAGATGACTGCTGTCAAATGGTCTGTATAATCTTTAAAATAGGAGACGTTTACAAATGTTCTCATACTGTTATTGGCAGGTAGCAAGGGAGAGCTTAAACTACGGCATTCACTGCCCAAACTTTGTGACGTTCTACTATGTACTAAGAAATAAAAATCAAACAGAGCAAGCTATCCGTCCATGAAAAGACCAAATATTAACTGTCGATAACATCTCTCTGAATTCTCTTAAAGAGCATTTAGGCAGAGCTTGCAGATTAGGTAGGTCTGTTTGCGGCAAGAGCTGGCAGCGGCGGCCCTGCTTCGGTGGGGAGTTTTGCTGCTGCTCTGAGCCACTGCTGCTGAGTTTTCCTGGGAGGACTGCAGAGCTCAGCCGGCCTTTGGGCGTCCGGCTTGGCCGCACGGCTGGTCCTTCCTCAGCAATGTCCTTGGGCCGGTTGGCTGAGCGAGGGCGGCCCATCTGCAGCACCCGTGGGCAGTGATGCTGTGTTGAGCTCCAAGTGCTGGCTCTGCACAGCTCTGGCCTAATGAGGAGAAACTGCCCACAAGTTCAGGACCAGCAAGGAGTATTAAGATCTATGCATTTGTACTTGGCAAAAAATAGAAACGCTGGTTCACGTGGAAGCTGGTGCTCAGACTCCGAATGTTAAATGTGTTTTGTCTTTTTTTAATTGTTTTAAAGCTACTTGTTCTCAAGTTTAGCCATCTTTTTTGTGCCTTGACACAGAGGTGGAATTGCTATCCCCAAGCCAGTAAATAAATCTGTTCCATTTTAATTTCCTGAAGACTTTTTCTGTGCGCATGCAAGTGGATAGTGCTTTATGTGGTTTCCCATGGCTCTTAAAACTCCTGATAAAGTGTGTTATATAAAAGATGCTAATGTTATTAGTTCTATGAACAGAAGAGAATAAAAACAGCACACATGTTATTGATGTCGCTGTTGGGCTCTGCTGATTGCTTTGCAGTTCTCTGCAAATGGAGTCAAAGAAACCCCATTTGCTAGGACTGCCTCGGGGAGCCAAGTGTCCCTGTGGAGCGTAGGCCTGGGTCAGCTCAGGTTGGAAACCGGTCCGATGCATCCACCAATTCGAGCCTTTGAGCTAAGATTTATTTGTGTATGAGAATTTAATGCAACTTTTTCATGTTTCAATTCAACATGTTCAAGAAGGAGTAAGTAGTAGCTGCCTTTTTTTAAGGAAAAGCACTTTGTGTAAGTGTTGGAAGCCTAATCCTACAGCACCTTTCTGATGTGTTGTGGTATTTTGACTGCAGGTTGCCGCATGCATTTTGTCAAGTGTTGAGTGAGTCTTGTGCCTGTAAGGGAAGTTGTTTTTGGGAGGCCTTCACTGCCTACAGAGAAGGGGCCAGCTCAGCTCAGGTTGTCGTGGGGACAAGGGCAGTTGCAGGTGACTTGGCACCATGAGGACCTTGTTTGCAAGGAAGAACTTTGGGAGCATGTGGGAGTAAGGGGAATGGAGCAGGAAGAGGAACCTTCCAGGCCTCTGTAACACATGATTCACTTGTGCTAACAAATGTCTTGTTGTTGTCCTCCTAAACTAGGTACGAGTACCACTGGGCAGACGGGACAAACATAAAGAAACCAATTAAGTGCTCTGCACCAAAGTACATTGATTACCTGATGACTTGGGTCCAGGATCAGCTGGATGATGAAACATTATTTCCATCTAAAATAGGTAAAGTAAATAAGTAAATGTAAACAACATATTGGGATTGCAGTTGTTCAGAAATATTCATTGAAAGTTCTCCTAAATCTCTGATTAGAATAGGACACCTGTGTAAAATTATATTATATTTAGAAAGGCTCTTTGATCTGTTTAGGTAAAATTTAGGTACTAGCGTATGAACTCTGATCCGTATATTAATACTCTTAATAAAAGTCTATCATAATTCAGAATGTAAGAAATAATGTTTCTGTTCAATAATGGACCTTTTCAATGGAATGTTTTGTTTTGTTTTTAATTTTTAAAAGTGGCTTGTTGCCCTTGAAGTAGATAAGAGGTTATCAACACCTTGTAAACAGTAAATTTGTGCAAAACTCACTTTTTTTTTTTTGATGCAGAAAAGATGTTGGTTCTTGTAAGACGCATCTCTTGGACCTTACCTTCCAGGAGGCAGAATTGCATCTTTGATCCTAAATACATATTCTTTTTGTCCTTTCAAATGAAATGCAAGGCGTATATTTTAAAGGATATTTCCTTCATAAGTGAGGAAAGCAACAACCCGCCTCCAGTTCTGAAATGACACCAAGAAGAGAATTCCTGCTTCTAGAGGCATGAAGAACTATTTGTTCTAAAGCTTTTAACTGGCAATTTTCCAGTACACTGCTACTACTCCTAGGCCTATGATCTGTTATGGAAAAAAAAAAAAGGGAGATTTCTTGATTGCTTTTGTTTTGTGAATAGTTTTTGAAGTATTTGACAGATCTTCGGTAAACCGTTTCAGAGAAACAAGGCCACCTGTCAGGATCAAGTGGCATTTGTTTTTGCTTGGAGTAAGCAGAGATGCAGGGGAGGCTGGTTTGTTTGCAAAGAAGTGACAAAAATGTAAGTCTTTGCTCAGTGAGTGTCATGTCTGCTTACGGTATGACAGTCATTTTAGTGTTCCACTGTAGTGTTCAGAACTAAGCTAGAAATTTGCTGCCTTGCTGTCAGGAATAACACAAACTATCACAGTTCAGTATTTAAGTTGTGCCCGAAAGACTGTCAGGACTTGATCTTCTGCTGCAGCTTGTACTTCTGTGAAGTTATTTTTTTCCTTTTCCTAGGATGATGTGTGGGATGTATTTATAAAAGGCGGTGATTCAGGAAGGGATGTAAAGGTCACTGCAAAGGTCGATAATCATTATTAGTATTAGCTACCCTTGTGAGACAGTAGTCAGTGATGGAAATGCGACGTACATGCAACCACGGCAAACGTATGTGGGAGCGTGGAAATTTTTTTAAGGCATTAGTGGAAACATGACAGGCTTTACAGCATCCAGCTTTGGCCTCTGACCCGGAGACAGGACTTCAGCAATCGGAAACGCTGTGGAAGAGCTTAGCCAGGTGCAAAGCCTGCTACCTCGTGGGAAGCTAAAAAGGTTCAGGCTGTTTAGATGGTTGATGCATGTTCTCTTTTAGCTTGTGCCGTGCTCCGTTAGAGAACATTGCTCCCAGTGGCTGCCTGCTCTTCCCTGAACAGTTCTTTTTGTTTTGGTTTGGTTTGGTCTTTTCAACTCATACACGAGCAAAGTGATTGAACCTGATTTTAGCTG
Organism: Nothocercus julius; assembly: GCA_013398735.1. Taxonomy (NCBI): domain Eukaryota; kingdom Metazoa; phylum Chordata; class Aves; order Tinamiformes; family Tinamidae; genus Nothocercus; species Nothocercus julius. The sequence continues at coordinate 226,579 of VZSV01000249.1, read as the reverse complement.
CCCTGGGTCATTTTCACTAAAATAACCAAAAGGGGCACGTTGAAGTATTTTAGCAGACAGATAAGGAAGCATCAAGCTGAGGGATGATGATGAGCGGAAAGGAAATAGGTGTTTCTTCAGTGTGCACAAGAAAGGGAGCTGAAGGGGAGCATTTTTTGTACTTAAGGTGACTTTCAGTTACCTTCACAGAAGCCACTGAGAGGCCTTTGCTGCGCGGGACGCCTGCACAGGACCCGCAGCGGAGGCCAGAGCCGGCACCGGCACTCGGAGGCCAGGCACGTGCCAAGGGCATCATTAATGGCATTAGGTGCCTGCATTTGGGCATCCCAGTCCCACTGCTAGAGGCCGTGTGGGAAGAAGATTCTTGATCAGAGAAGGCTCCCAGCAAGTATACTAAGGCATAATGAGATTCAGTAGCTGGAAGCTGAAGCCAGGTGGGTTCAACATGGAAGTGTAATCAAAGTGAGCTTGGAGCGAGTTCAGCAGCCCCTGGGCTGCTGGAGGGAGGGAAAGCTGCTCGCCCTGTGCTTTGGTCTGCTCTTGGGTGAAACAAAGCAGTCCTTGTGCAAGAGTCGGGTTTGGATTGTAATATCTCTCAAAATCGATGCATGTGGCACATGTGTTTAAAAATACGCTATTTTTTTATTATTATTATTTCTAGGTGTCCCTTTCCCAAAGAATTTCATGTCAGTGGCAAAGACTATTTTAAAGCGTCTCTTCAGAGTTTATGCTCACATTTATCACCAGCACTTTGATCCAGTGATCCAGCTACAGGAAGAAGCACATCTTAACACTTCTTTCAAGCACTTTATATTTTTTGTTCAGGTAAGTTTGGCAGGAGCAATAGGGTCTTGGTTTTGTTGTGGAGGAAGTAATATATCAAAATATCAAAATCCCATTAAGTTTCTTAATAGCTAATGAGTTTCTCTAACTGTGAATAGCTCATAACACCCCGCTGTATCCTTTTCTGTTTGTGTCTGTATTTACTGCTGGGGCGTTCTTGGAGCTGAAAAATTGATTTCAACAAAAGACAGTATCTGAAAGCATGTTGAAAAGAGTCTGTTTTTTCAAAAGCTACGTTCCTCCTCTCGCTGCCCCAGCCACGAGCACCTCCCTTGGGCTGGGGACAAGGCTTGAGGCAGTTTGAATTTTGCCATACAGGTAATAGCAGACAGGCAGGAACTGCGCTAGTGCCTAAGCCTGGACTTGAAGAGCTCAGTGCCAGGTGGATCCTATGCAAATAAGACTTCTCATTTGAGGTGCACCAATAAAACACGCTGCAAATGTCTGGCTTTCTCTTCATCCTTGTTACAGGAATTCAACCTTATTGATAGAAGAGAACTTGCACCGCTTCAAGAACTGATTGAAAAACTCACCTCTAAGGACAGATAAAAGGAAGAGGATTTCTTCAAGTCACTTGTTCCTTTAAGCGAGCGTGTGGTATTTGTTTTTTGTTCATTTGTTTTTTTTAAAAAACAAGACGAAACAAAAACTTGCGCTGTTATTACTGACAGCCAAGCTCTACTTTCTGTGCTTTTATTAGGGGAAATCTTTTGTCTGTTAGTGACACGCAGTAAATAGCCTTTTTTTTTTTTTTTTTTTTTTTTGGATTGTTGTTATTCATTGTGGATTTTTAGCAGGTGCTGAGTGTTTATAAAGGAAACATGCTTGGTTGGGGGATTGATTCTGCTGGTGGATGGGTTCTGTATTGTGTCAATGGTAGCCCATTCTCATCAAGTCCCAGAAAGACTTGCTTACATTCTCTAAGTGCCTTGGCAGACTCGCTTCTGAGGTGCAAAGCACATACAATACTGAACATTGCTGGAAACAGAAAATATGAACTTAACACCCAGGACACTTACTGATACTTGTTTTAGAAAAATTTATATATGCTTACACTAAAAAAAAAAGCCATAACTTACTTAAATCAATGATCTCCAGCTTTTAATACAAATACTTGTCTTATTTTTTTAAAGAGATTAATATAGAATTTTTCCAAGTTAGGTATTTCTTAAGGAGAAAAGCGATGGTGAGGTCCTAGTCACCAAATCCAAATGATGAAGGTGGCGTTAAGAGAACAGAGCGCCTGGGCTTAGCAAACGGTTATTTGCCTATTACACTGTTTTTGGCATCTTACAATTGCAAATATATATATATGTATATTTTTAAGAGGTAAGCATCAGGTGGGGTGGGTCACTTTTGTGAAGTTTCCTAGCATTTGCCAAATGAACCCTCAGTTTGCACAAATACGGTTAGGGAAAATATTCAGTGTCAAAACTGCACTGGAGTAGTCCTTAGATCTGGCTTGAAAAATAGCTAGGGAGATGGTGTTTGTAAGGTGGGAGTAAAACGCCCAGCTCTGTCATGGAGCTCTGGTGGCCGGTGTTCTCTGCGGTGGGGAATCTTATCTTGGAGGGAAGATGATTTCATGGACCGCTTTGGTTTTACGTTAGGACAGTAATGTTCTCTCTCATTTAAAACTGCTGCCCATCTCCAAGGCAACTACATCAGGGAAAAAGTAGCAGGATGATACAGGTGAATTTTTAGTGCTTTGTCACTTGGTAAGTGCATCTTTGGTTTCTGAGAAAACGTAGTCAAAATAGGTCCTTTCTTCACCTCAGGTAGTCTCTTTGCCTCGTTAGTCCTGTGTTTTCTCAAACCAGAAATGAAAATCCAAGTCTGTAACAAGTTAACTTCTCTGTGATCACAGACTCTGGCTTGGAAGTCTTTGCTACAACTATATTGGAATCCAGTTTCTCTTTGCCAAAACCTCTGTGACTCTCTCTTGTTCATTTATGGATCTTGCCACAGCTGTTATATTTTGGACTCAAAGTAATCTGCATTAGGTTTTGTAATGTGCTATCCAGTGGTGTCAGTCATTGCCCAATTGTAGTGCAGTAAGTGATTAATGTTGTCACATTTGACTGAAGTGCAATGACTGTTTTTAGGTCTCTGTGATGCGAAGATATAAACTGATTGATGTACACAAGATTGACTTCTGAGCCCCTCAAAAATTACAGTTGAAACGGAGATTAACATGTGACAGAACAGTTGAGCTTACGTTTTGTGGACCTCTGCTTGACTGAAAATGTTAAGATTGGGTAAAAATGAAAATACTGTGCAAATAGCCTGCACAACTTGCAAGCAACCATTGGTATAGCCAGCCCATCAGTAAAGAAGCCTAGTGATAAACACTGGTTAATTTTGGAGACTAAAATCACTATTTTAAATTAAAATACTTTATTTTAAAGTAATCTATATTTTTAAGAACGATGTTAAGAACGCTACTATAATTGAGTTAAATTTTGTAGTCCATCAGGAGAAGCGGTTGATTTTTTTATTAAGTCTTCTGTCTCTCTGTTTCTTACCAGACTTGAGCACAGTTGTGCAAATCCAGTATTGAACTGGAGAATGGTCCAGAGTCCACATGAGAAGGACCAGGTGGGTCAAAAGTATGGAGCAAAGACTGCCTTCCCTCAGATGTTTTGGCAAACTTAGTGTTACAAAGTCAGAGTCAAGTCTTGTCTTCAGCTGGTAAGGATCTTGATGCTCCCTTGCCTGTGCACATGTGGGAGGAAAAGAAGGGAGATACCCAGTAGCTGTGATCTCTTGAGGGAGATAGGGCTGGAAAAAATGTGGAAATCATAAGGAGACTAACGGCAAAAGCAAATAAGAGGCATAAACACTTTTCTGTTTCTTTGGCTGGTCACCTAAGACTTTGGGTCTCACCCTGTAACTTCTGTCATCCTGCTGTTTGCAGGACATACATTCCCTGTCCGGCTCGAAGTTCTGCTGGCAGTGAAGGAGTCGGCCAGCAGTGCAGCCTCTAAGTGCTGCTGCCAAGTATCCAGTACTACGGTGAAAAGGAAGAGACCAGCTCCCATGAGCAGAATATCCCCGTGTGGGACTGAGCAAGTACTGTCCCTATCCTGCTTAATAGCTGGAGAAGGAGTTGCTCTTGCCCACACCACCCTGCTGATGTGCTGTCTGATACGTTACCCAAAACAGCAGGGAAGGTGGTAGCTGTAGGGACAGACTGTGTGCAGTATTCAACATTTATTTGCAACTGCGGGGCTGCGAGGCCGCAAGCCTGACGTCTGGTCTGGACGTGACGAGGTGAGCCTAGTTTTGCGATTGCAGAATAGTAATGCCCTCTCTGGGCAGAGGGTTGGAGGAGTCTTACAGTTCAGGGCTAAACAGTGTGCGAGACAAATGTCATTTCAGAATTTTAGGAGCAGATAACATCCATCTGACTATGCAAAAGCAGCTTAGCTCCTGGATTTGAACTGCACTGCTTTGAGCAGACCTCAGCTAGCCAGGAAGGTGACATCAAGCTGACTCGGTCTTGCACACGTGAGCTCTTATTCCTACTTGATACCAGGGAAACGTCTGATAAGCTTCTTGTTCCAGAGGCACGGTCGTGCCGCAGATGCAGTTGGGTAGTAAAAACGCCAGTAACCTTCATATCCGAGAAAAACTCTCTTGCTGAGTTGGTTCGGTGCTGCTCGGGGGCGCGCGTGCGCTGCTGAGGGCGCTTCGTGGCGACGAACGTTTTTGCCCACGGCAGAGCTGGTTCGTCACGCACAGCAAGACGTGAGAGAGGGAGGCCTAACTCTGCGCCCAGGTGCTGCATAGGAGACATCCTCCAGCCGAGTTAGTGGTCTGCTTGGCTTGGTGCCATGTACCAGTAAATATTCACAAGAGAAGATTGAGAAGGGAGGATTTGCTGTGATATCAGTGCATTGGCTGCTCTTTTACCTCTACTCTCTCCCTTCCATTTTTTTACAGCCAGCTCTAGAAAGTCAAAAGCATTTGCTGCAGTTCAGACTGAGAATGTATTCTGTAGAAACTTAGTCCTACATGGCTAGTGTATTTTTTTGTTTGTTTGTGTGTTTAGAATCTGGTGAATCTAAAACATTTTTACCAAATAGTTTCTAGGCCTGTAATAAAAGCTTGGAGATCGTGATTTGCCTGACAGCTGTATGAACATGTTGTTTAACTGTACACTTGAAAATAACAACAAGAGGGATATGTATGCAGTGTTTGGGATTCAGTATCCCTGTGCTCTTTCTATCTGCAGCTTTTAATAATTTTTTTTTTTACTTCAAAAAGATGTGGGACCAGAAGTTCACGCGTGTTTACACTTTTGAAGTAAGGGCACGTGGAAGTACGAAACAAAAGCTGCCGCGTTGGGCAGGCTGAATCGGGGTCTAGTGAATGTGTTTGAAAGCCAGTGCACGTGCTGGAGCGCGGGCGGCCAGGACCTGCCCGCTCCCCGAACAACCCCCAGGGAAATAACGGGGCGGCAGCCGCCGCGCTGCTCGGGCCTGCGTTACATGGACGCGCTGTTCCACGCGCGGAGCCCTGCGACGCCCGAGCCGGCGGGAGCAGAGGGCCCTCGCGGCATCCAGAACAGAAGCCGGGCCCTCAGCGCGGCCCGGGGCTGCGGTGCGGGGCGTTGTGCGGCTCCCGCCGTGCTGCACCGTGTCTGGGATGGGGGCGGTCGCTTCAGGACGTCACCTACCTCGGGACAGGATAGGGCAAACCCTGCTAACTTACTCACGTTCTGCCATCCGTGCCGGTGTCGGCACCGTTTGGGATGGGCGGAAAAGTCGCCACTGGTTTTCGAGTGGTTCTCGTTTGGGTCAGGGACCCAAGTGAACTGTGCAAGTGGGGAGAGAGAACAAGAGAAGCAGAGGGCACGTCCTGCTGTCGCGGACGGCGGGCCAGGTAGGTGAGTGGGAGGAAACAAATCTCACGGGGCGCGTGGCCCCTCGGCAAGTATTTCTTTTCCTGCTTACTATGCAACCTAGGACCTTGACCTTTTGCTTCGACTTTAAGATACCAGATAGACAAGCACTGTCTGTACTCAGTATTTAGGAGCTGCTCGCTCTCCCCACCTCCCTGCCACCCGTTTAACAGGTAAGATACCTATGTGCTGCTATTGACCTCACCTTTCACACCGCCCTTTTCTCTTGCCCATCCCAGCCCTCTTGGATCGCTGCGCACACTTTTCTTAAAAAACAAACAAACAAAAAAACCCAAAAAACATTCTTTTGGGTAGTTTTTGTTTTCCTTCCAGCCTCTCCTTACCTGCCAGAGTGCTCTATTACTGTATATAAAACGCTCCTGGCTGGCCTATTTAAAAAGCTGCAGCGTTGAGTCCAGCCTCCTGGCCCCTCTTTCCTTAGGCGACTCCCTCATGTTCTGGACCTCATTTCCTTCACGGCTAATACCCGGCAGGGTTTCCTGGCCGCGCTTCTCAAGCCACTGGCAGTTCTACGGTTGCCTGTGCTCTTTCTCCGGCTGTTTTACCTTATCCGATGAGACTAACCGTGGTCGTTCCAAGTGTTAAACCTTTTTTTTTTTTTTTTTTTTTTCTGCTTGTCTTATAGTAATTTCCTCTTGCCAGGGTAAGATGGCAGCATAGTTAAATATCAAATGACATTTTTTTTTGTTTGTTTTAGGAACAAACTCCCCGAATTGTTCATAGAGTATTGTATTTTTAGGGGAAATTAATTTTTATAGCCACTAAACTATACTCATTATTTTTGTACATTTGCAACTTCTGACTTTTTTTCAGAGACATGTCGCGGAGGGAACACTTAATTTCACTGCTGTTTTACGACTTCTGCATGCTGAAATCGTGTTGCTCAGTATTGCAGAAGCACATGCCTTGATATGCAGTAACAGTGAATGAGGTTTGAATAAAAGGCCATTTCTAAAGGCAAAAAAAATGCTATAAAAGCAACACTAACCTTTACTCCTCCTCTAGAATCTTGAAACACATGGGAAGAAATAAGGTGCAAAATACGAAATGCAAGATGAGAACCCTTACTGTAAGCTAACTGTGCCAATATTGCTTCAGTTTGTAGTCACGGATTGGTATTTGAGTTTCAAATTAAAACAGCTTTTGATTTAAAAAAAGAAAAAGTTGAATGTTTGAAAATCTGCAACATGTTTATTTGAGAGATGTAAATAATGTATACAGATTGTTGTATGTGATGGGACAAAATATTTAAATTCTAGGTTTTTTCAATAAGAAACTGAAGGCTGTTTGTAAGGAAAAAAATAAATAGCTATGTTTGACCATGATTGTCTTATCTTTTTCTTTCTTGAACTTGTTTCTAAATTATCTTCCATTGTAGACAGATTTTTTTTTCCCCTGTATATGGTACACACGTGAACATGACACGTAACACGTAGATTTTTGTAAATGCCCTGTCCAAATCAGTGACTATTTGTGTCACAGGCAGACAGAACAGCAATTAAGAAACCTCTTACCCTTTTTGTTTCTTTGGTGGGGGTCCTGGATCCTGTAAATTCAGGGCTGGCGGAGAGGGTTCTGCTATGAGGGGGGCTGTTGTCGTTCCTACTGTTACAAAGGCTGCTCCATGTCAAAATCTGCTGCGTTTTTAAGGGTGTGGGGCGGTCGCTGCAGGGAGCTGGAGACTGGGAGCCCCTTCAGCGATGAGAAAGGGGAAACTCATCGCACAAGTGGCGCCGGCGGCGCCCAGCGCGCGCGGCGATCGATGCTCTTCGCCTGCCTCTACTCTCCCCTGGATCCCTAGCGCTGGGATCGGCCGCGCGCCCTTTCGCCTCTCGCCGGCGGTCCGAGCGCGTGGGGCGCCCGCTCTCGCCAGGGCCCCTTGCACGGACTTTTTGGCCCTCGCGGCCACCCGTACGAGCCGTCGCGGGCTGGGCGCTACCGGTGACGTCACACTCTCACCGCGCGCCAAATTTGAACGCGGCGGCGGCGCGCGCGCGCGCGCGACGGCGGCGGAAGAGGCGGCCGTTATTTCCGTTGGGGTCGTTATTTCCGTTGGGGTCTGTGGCCCTTCGCGCTCCTCTTTGCTCGAAGCGCGCGGTGAGAGAGGCTCGACGCGCGGCCATGGCCACCCCTCCCAAGCGCGGCAGGCGGGAGGGCTCCATCAAGAAGATCGCCGTTGAGGGCAACATCGGTGAGCGGCGCCTTCGCCTTGCCGGGCTCCCGGCAGGCGAGCAGGGCCTTCCATCTGCGCTGTGGGTGGGTGTGAAGTGCGGGTGGAGGGCAGGGCCGCATGGACTAGCCAGGTGAGGAGATAGCAGCTGGCTAGGCTGGTTGTGCGGCGCAAACAAGCCGAGAAACAGCGCGAGGGATGTTATCCTAAAGCCTTGAGAATAGAAATGGAATTCGTTATTTACTGACAGCTTCTTAGAACATACATAGTTCCCAGATAAGGCTTCTCTTGCACTTGCTTTTTTTTTTTTTTTTTTAAAAAAAAAAGACCATTAATGCCTGCTTTAACTAACTCTGAGTTGTAATATTTGCTGCCCAGTAAGAGGGGCTTGTCTCGCTGCTGTCAAGGGCAGGGCAATTGATCATGAGCCATGTATTGAATCAACGGGCTCCTCATACAAACTGAGGAGAGACATTGCAAAGAGTTTCTGTTTCTCTGCTGATAACATCACAATTAATTGGGGAGCCTCCTTCAGCTTGAAATTTCTCAATTTTCTGATTGGTTTCAGCTGGTGGTTGATTCTTCTTCCCTGTGCTGTGGGAAATGAACTGGTAGTGCAAGCCTAGGTCTTCATTTCTTTTATGTTTCTTAAATGCTCTTTTTATTTTTTTGGCTGCACTAATACATGGAGGCTGCAACAATTTTGTGACAGACTGGACCATTAAATGTATATAGAACACTAAGACTGTATGTTCTAATAGCAAAAGTAACTTTTTAGAATTGACATAATTGTTCTGGACTGAGTCCCACTGTCATTTTGGCCTTTTGTTAAATTTAGAGTTGCTGTGATTCTTTATTATTATTTTTAAAGATAAAGAAATTGTTCTGGCTTTATTCCTGATGATCTGGGATGAACTATGCTCTCTGATTCAAACCTTGCTAAGTTACCTTGCTAAGACTAAGTTACAGGTCCTGAAAACAAATTCTGAAGTAGAAGGACAGAATCAGTGGTTTTTTTTTTTTTTTTTTTTTTTTTTGGACTTATGTTCTTGCATGTTTTATGCAGCGGCTGGGAAATCAACCTTTGTGAATATTCTCAAACAAGCTGATGAAGAATGGGAAGTTGTTCCTGAGCCTGTAGCAAGATGGTGCAATGTTCAACAAAACGCTGAAGAGGATGGTGAGGTATGATTAGAAAGAAACTTAAGGTAAAACTTTTTAACTGGTTAGATACTCTTGTAATTTCAGAAGACTGATATATCTGATGAAGCAAGTATTTTAAAACATACATTTGCTTGCAACCAGTTCAGTGATTCTTATTATATTACTAGATTTTCCATTGTATTTGCAAATAATGATTTTTGATTAGGCCGACTTGTGATGTTCCAAGTGGTTGGTTTATTGTCGGACCATTCAGCCTAAAAAGTGTATTATAGGATAAACATCATTAAATTACATGCAGAAGTTATTTCAGTGCAGGTGAACTGACCAGGTGAAAGCAGGGGATTGTCTAGCTGTCCTTGAAGATGGCCTTGAAAAATATTTAGGAAATAATGAGTATGCTGCTAGTTTTTTTGTAGTATGTGCTTCCCCTCAGTTATCCTTATTCTGTGTTAGGAAGTTCTAATAGGTTGTTTGTTTGCTTTGCTTGCTTGTGTTTCTTTTGGGGAGTGGAGGGGAGTGGAAATAGTGAAGCAAATGGATTACAAAATCCAATGAAAATCTTTTTCTTTAAGCAAATAACTGGCAAGCTAGTCTCTCGAAGTTCAAGTCTCTTAAAGATTCTGTGATTTAGATATAATTCGACATCCTTCACAATAATATCTGAAAAAAAAATATCTTTTCAGGTATTATTGTGAAGGACCTACTAAGCTTCTCTTTTCTGCAGTGCTTTGTTTGGTTTGCAGAATTATGGCGGTATACATGATTCCTAAAATTTGTTAGAAACACTAAAACCAAGGCTTCTCCAGTAAAGATGAGATAGTGCTTTGTGCCTGTGTCCACACAGTGTTTCTTACAGTGGTGCTTGCGCTGCCAATAGCTGAAAAGGTTTTGGTGTGTGTGTTTTTTTTTTTTTTTTTTTTAATGTAGCTTCATGCCAAAAGACATAGTTTCACCTTTTCATTTTGATTAAAATTTGTTGTTTCTTCATTGCGCTAGAGCACAAAATAAAAGAAGTCTGTTCAAAATTTATCTTTGTGTATGTGCTTACAAAATGAGGTGTCACTTATTTTTTTTTTGTTTTCATTAGTAGTTGTAATGAAAGCTGAGCCTTCGTTTCAGTTGTAACCTGAAATACTTCAAGTAACTTAGTATCAGACTTTTTACTATGGCGTTAATCAATGATGTTGCCATGTTTTCCAGAGAATGAGTTTATATCTTTTTGTTTTTGAGTGATGAGGTATAGGTACACAGAGCGACTTGTGAAATGTCGCTGAAGCTCCATCTCTTCAGACTGATTAGAGAGTGCCAGGGCACTGGGCCACATCTCCTGTTAAACTGTTATGGCCATCCTCGGCAGACTTTTGGCTTGTGCCATGAGCACTCTGCCAAGCAGCAGTTGTGGTGTAGTGGTGGCAGCAGGGCAGCCTAGGAACGTGCCCCACAGGTGTCAACACGGCTGCTTCCCTCTGGAAGGTGAGACAGTTGGATGTCGTGGCTATGGGCTCCTTGGTGTGAGCTACCATGGTGTTTGGCAGTACCAGTGAAGACCGAGTACTGAGGTGTTCTTGGAAATGTCGAAGCAGAAGCAGTTGTCTGTGATAGCTGTGTTTTCTAGAACGAGTGAGGCACACCACCTGTTGCTACTAAGTGTGTAAAATGGTTCTGTGGAAGTTAGGATCTGTTGGAGCTTTCAGGGCTACCTGAGGTGTTCAAGCAGTAGTTTGCAGGCTGGAGGAGGTCTTTGGCCTGGAATGCTTTCTGACCCTCCTGGGCAAGATGAGAGCATAGTGATGACAGTGTATCTGTAGTTAATAGAGGGAAGTACTAAACTAGCCTGTCTACAAAATTAGGCTCGCATTTGTTCAAGGAGCATGAATTAGCTAGCGTGCTGTTGACTTCTTGTTCCGAAAGGCTGTCATTCTTTTACTGAAGTTGGCATGTAGCGATCAAAGTTTCTTGATTCTTCTTGAGCATTTTAAACCCCACAGACTTAAAAACAGATGTGTTTGTTCAGCTCAACACTGTAGCAGGAACTGACTGCTTGCATTTATGTCTGGTATATAGATAGGTTTGAAAGGTAAATGGCACAACCGTAAACCTGCAATAGAGGCTGAACAGCTTTAATGCAGTGGAGCAGTTAGGCCCTAGTCTAATATCCTACCTTACCTACTCAGAGGGCCACTCTATTCCTTTAAAACCAGGAGCTGACTACGTCTCAGAGAAGTGGTGGCAACGTGCTGCGGATGATGTACGAGAAGCCGGAGCGGTGGTCCTTCACCTTCCAGACGTACGCGTGCCTCAGCAGGATCCGCGCCCAGCTCCGATCCCTCGACGGGAAGCTGCGAGAAGCAGAGAATCCTGTGGTCTTCTTCGAGCGATCCGTCTACAGTGACAGGTATGTCGGGCCTGCGGTCGTTGCAGCGAATAGTGAAACTCTCCCAACTAAAACGCATGAAGAAATCAGGAGTGTGGGTTTTTTTTTCTTTTTTTTTTTTTTAAATGACTGCTTTGGATGCAAACATACCTCAAAGAAGTCAAAAATGACTGTGCTCACTCATGTTCTTACCTCCTGCTGAGTACTTGATGCAGGCAAAGTGATAAACTTTTTCAAGCTTTTCTTTGTTCATAAAAGTATTTCACATTCGCAGGTACATCTTTGCAGCTAACTTATATGAATCTGATTGTATGAATGAGACTGAATGGACTATTTACCAAGACTGGCACGATTGGATGAACAAGCAGTTTGGTCCAAGTCTCATGCTGGATGGGATCATTTATCTCAGGGCTACTCCGGAGGTGAGGAATAAAAATTTATGATATCACAGAGATTGGGAGGGTGTGCTCTGTATGTTGTCTGCAAAGAAGTGTTTTTGCTTACGTTTCCACAGTATCGTTTCTAAAAACAAACAAAAATCCTACCTTTTAGCTGTACTTGTAGGCCCTTTTTATGAGGAAGGAATACTATGGCTGTAAGCATTGCTAATAAGGTCAAAGTTCTCTTGGGTTCTGCAGGAAACATTTGCATTTGAAATTCTAGCCCTTTGCTGCTACTACTTAGCCACAGTTGTGATGAACTGTCTTTTGATTTCATCAACTGTCTTTTTTCTCCAAAACAAGCAAAAAACAAACAAAAAAAAACCCCACGCATGCTGAAAGACTTGCTGCAGTGTGGGAGTCGTTGAGGTTGGATGCTAAGACTTGCTGATGCATTTGCGTGACTGGGTTCTGTGAGCTCCAGTAAATGACCTGTAGCTGAGCTCTGTCACCTGTCCACAGTATTTTCCCCATCCAACCTGTTTCTGGGCTCTGGGAAGTGGTTAGCTTTAGTGCTATGGGAGACAGTTTTTCTTATATTAGCAGATCATCTCCCTTTGTTTTTGAAGGTCTGGAACAGGCCAGGAAGCAGTTGAGACAGTATCCTTGAAGTTAACTTCAAGGTTGAAGTAAACTGTAGGCACATTTATTTTCAAAACCTGGCATTATCCTCGCCTGTTATAATAACAGTCCTGTTGTTTAGAGTTCAATTCAGACTGTAATATTCCCCTGAAGATTATATTACTTGAATTCATTGTAGCACAGGCTGGAAACACTTAGTATGAGAATGGTCTTCACAAGTGTTACAGCCTGCGATGTTGTACATAATATGCTTTCTGTTGTTGACTTTACAATTTGCCAGTCAGACTTATGGTATCTCAGACCTGTGTGTGTGTTTGCCATACACTTATGTTTAAGTTATTCTTGCTTGGTATTTTTGTCCTAGCAACATAGATATATTTGTGTCCATTAGGAAAATGTGATAATTGTTTCCAGATTATAAAAGCGTCATGTCCAAGTGATAAAACAAAACAGAAAATAGCTTTGTATTTAAAGCGAGTGAAAAGTATAAGTTGCCATAGGAGCATTGCTATAATAAATGTAATATTTTATAGTTCATGCCACAGGCAACTGGCAGGGGAAGAAAGCCCTTTCCTGTGGGACGAGTGAGCTAAGCCAGGTGAATGCACTTGCTATATGTGATGCTTTAGCACAACGCTTTGATGTTTCAGCATCTAATGTATTTTAAGAATAATAACAACTTAATATCTCTCTTAAGGATGAAACTTAAAGGCACAAGAGGAAAAAATTAAGATTTAGAAAGAGTTACAGTAACTAAAAGGTCACTTCCATACTTCCCTACTTTGGTTATTACTTAAGTTATTGTTGTAGACAACTCCCTAATGCTGTGTACTGAAGTTGCTGGGAGGATTTCTTGGCTGGGCTCTCTGCTGTGCGTCATCTGCTCTGGTCTCTCACCTCACAGTCAAGAATACCTATCTAAATTGCAAAACAAAACAGTTTAGATTGCCTTGTTATTAAGGCTTTTGATCTGTTTGGGCTTGCAGTGAATGATTGCATTTTAAAACTGGGTTTCCTAAAGCCGGAAATACCAAACAAGATTTTGAAATGCCTGTCTGTAATGTCATACCCATACTACTGTGCTCTTTCTGGTTTTCCTTTTGTTTAAAGCTTATTTGAGACCTTTTCTTGTAGTGGGAGATGTGTGGTTTTTTTTTTTTTTTTTTTTTTGGATTGCTTGTTTTTTTTCTCTTTCTTGAATATGCCCTGCTTTCCTTTTAGTAGGAAAGATGTAGTCAGTAGGTTATGTCAGCTGCACGTGGAATAAGGTTTCTACTCTCTTAAACTTAGTTAGCAATTTGCATATTCATCTTAGGCAGACTGGCATATTTAGCCTAGTAGGAAGAGGTTGGCAGAACATCCTTCGAAGATTAGGCTGCCTCTTTCTTCTGTAAACACAACCCATATACATATTCATATAGATATAAAAAAATATAATGATATATTTTGTCTTTAGAAATGCTTAAATAGGATTTACTTGCGTGGAAGAGATGAAGAGCAAGAAATTCCCATTGAATATCTGGAGAAGCTTCACTACAAGCACGAAAGTTGGCTTCAGCATAGAACGTTGCGGTAAGATTTGTTTAGTGATCACTGTAAGATTAGTAAATCTCTGTAGGGATGTTTCCTAATACTTTTTTGCACTAGTGAAACTTCATTTTTTCTTTTGAAATGCCAAGTTAAACCTCAAGAAGATGTCTGTCTACTTTTGTAGTAGTTTTGGGATACTGGATATAAGGGTTTCTAGAACATGCAATGGATCTCTTTTCATCTAGAACTCTGATTTCCAGATTATTTAATCAAAAATATATTGCCATATTCAGTGAGTTTAACATCAGCTGCTGGGGGAACTCCATGCTCAAGAATCAATAGTCTATCCTAGAACCTTCACTGTACATCTAAGTTTTTTTGATTCTTGTATTCAAAATTCATAGCTGTATTTAAAAACACTTCTCTTGGAAATATTAAAGATGAGTACTCTGATAGCAGCTCTCTCAGTGTCTGCCTGTTGGCCATTAGTAATGTTTCTCTTTCTGCTCCTATTCCAATACAGAACTGATTTTGAATACCTACAGGAAATACCTATTTTAACGTTAGATGTTAATGAAGACTTCAAAGGCAAAAAGGACAGATATGATCACATGACTGAAAAGGTAAACCTTGACAAGCAGAACAAACTGATCATGAAAGTTAATTGTCAGCTTGTTAAATGAATTCAGGATCCTGCTTGTATCTCAGCTTGTTGTGTTCTTTGAAGTTAGACTGATGTTTGAACCTGTGCATCCATGTAATATCTTATGCAGAGTTTTTGATTTTGTTTTTTTAATCCAAAACAGGCCTTGTGGAGAGAATTTTCACTCTTGTCTTTGTCTGCAAATATAATGACTCCTTTTAGATTATCCTCAGTGCTTTAAAAGAGCTTTTACTTCCTAAGTCCTGCTTCTGAGACTGTACAGATATCCTCAGAAATGTGGTGGGAATCTGAGAAAAAGGAGCTGTTGAGGCAGAGGAAGAAGAATGCAGATGTAAGTCAGGTGTCTCAGGCAGAAAGCATGAAAATGCAGTGTAAAGCGACTACAACAGGAAATTCAAGGATAACTTCACTAAACCTGTAGCTGAGTTGTAACCCAAAGCAGCAAGCCAATGGAAAACTGTTCTAGGCTTTGCAGACTTTTCTAGCTAAGAGAAAGAGAGTAAGGGATTAATCATTCTAGCTCTTGGTAAATTTGTAATAATAAACAGCTATAGTTCTTGGTAAATCTGTAATAATAAACATCTATACAACTAATGCAAAAAAGGATCCTTTGCCCTAAAAATAGTAGGCTTCATTGTGTAATCCTTCTTATAAAATATTTAAACCATGGAGTTCATTTCACATAATAAGTAGTCACGCAGCCTGCTACAATACTGCTAAGTTAGGGGCTTTTTGGCTACCTTGGCAGTGCTATCACAACTGTCCCTTTCAGCCATAATTTTTAGTCTTATTCAAAATCCTTCTCAGTACTGTTTTTTTAAACTTGGCTTCAAGACTTAAAAAGAAAATAAAAATAAAAAATTGTTTGGCATAGAAAGCCCATCTGAAATTTCTCTTTGGTAAAGATGAGCTAATTTTTAGTTAGCATGAAAGGGTGCTTTATGTATTCATTTCATAAAGATGTATAAATTTTTTTAAGGTTAGGCTAAACCATCCAGACCTCTGATATACTAACTGCTTAGGTTACTGATATTTGAATCATGAGGAGATTCAGCTGAGGACAGGGTGATTTTTTTTTTTTTTTTGAACTGTTGCAGTAAGATACAGAGTGTAGCAATGATATTGTGCTTTATTTTCTCCCCTCTTTAGCACAGCTTGTGCATCTTTGGGGAAAAGCTACTCTATCCTTTGATTTAAAGCAACTTTCATCGTCTTTCCTCTTAAAAGCCTGTTAACTGATGGAACAACTAGACATCCCAGTTGACAAGTGAATATGCTTTCAGTCTGTCCCATGAGAATAAAGCCAATCTGAGGCACCTAAATAAGAGTTTTGGAGGAGCTGACCCCTGTGTGGCTGTCAGCTAATCTGGGAGCAGACGAAGCCTAGGGCTGGCCTGACTATTTCCTAAGTGAAGGCTCTGAACTTCCCCAGTCTTCATAAGACTGAGTGCTTTAGCCACTAGAGTGTGCTTTTTTTCCCCTGGGGACCACGAAACTGTTTTCTGCTTAGCTCTGATGTGCTCAGTTCCAAAGACCTGTGCTGAAATTGTCTAACGTAAATCAGTATGATAGGCTTTATCAGGTAATGCTTTTAAAGAAGAGAATTGCTTTCTTGTGACACCCTTGTAGTTAGAAAATTTGCACAGTTCTTTGTTCCCTTCTCCATGGGAAGGAATTTTACTTTTTTATTTTTTCCCTTTTCGTCTTGAGTCTTGAAGTAGGAAAGGAAGTTTGAAAATGTCAGCATGTGATTCAAGTTTTATTTCTGTTTCACAGCACGAATTTGGATAAGATGCTTGGACGAATTACTTAGAGATGTGGGTCTATGTATGATAGCCTTTGTCAATAGCATGACATCCATATTCTGCTGTGAGCTATTGGTTTCTTTCTGTACCATTGTCTAACTTGAGCAGATGGAGTGGGAAATGCTCTCAGTTCCGACTGTCTTAGAAGGTAGCTGTTATGATGTTCCTCAGTGTGAGAGAGGTGATTGCTAGCTGCGGTCTTTCTTGGCTCCTGTAATTGCTCAGTTATATCCTACAAGGAAGATTGTTTGGCCCTCGCTGCCATCCCTCCTTGAAAAGGAGGCAGTGATTACTGCTACGCGCTCGGCTGGGGAGAGGGCAGAGGGAAGAAGTCATGCATATCTGTGGTGAGAAGGGAGCTCCGAGCCCAGCGTCTTCCTACAATTTGGGATATGACAGTTTGGGACTTGAACATAAGAGTTTGTCGTGTGCAGTAGCTGTACCTTCAAGTGTTGTACCCGTCATCTGCTTGGCATGCTGTCTGTCTTGGATCTTGCTTGCCCTGCAGTCAGAAGGATCGTTTGAGGTGCTGTGTTGGGTTGTAGGATCACAGACCTCTGATTCAGGGCTCTCGATACCACGCTATGGTTCAGGACTTCATTAATTTTCATCCCTGTAGCCATTCAGTCTGTTGTTAAAATGCTGGAGATTGTGTTAAACACAAACTGAAGTACCTTTAGCGCTGTCCCTCAGTATCCTGTCTAAGTGTTGTGCTCTTCCTAGAGATTGTTTTAATTCTTTTCCAGCCTCTCATTGTGAGGAACGTACTAACTAGATGCACTGGACAGTTCATTAACACAGGATATTGACAGCATCATGACAGAGTGTGACCTAGTATATTATAAACTATATAGCCTTTGACATAATCATTATCTTCCTTTCGTTTAGATTAGCCTGGCCCTTACATTAATTCACTTGTGTAGGACTGTACTTTGGCAGCCCTGGAGAAACAAGCATCAGTGCAATGCATAGCTCTGTGCATGCTAAAGCACAGCTGTCATCACTGTACAAGCTTTTAACAGACAAGAAACTGTGTAGCCAGCCCTATTGAAGTCTACCTATTTACTGTATCTTGTAATACAGCATAAAGAATTGGGGACATAAACATAGTTGCTGTGTATTTGTCCTGATAAATACTTCATTTGATTGACAGTATTTGTTTCTTTTTGCAGGTCAAAGAATTTTTGAGCACGCTATAATCCTCTTTGAAGCCTAGGCAGAATCAAACTGTTGCAAACATCTGTGAGATCCAAGTCTGAAGTACAGCTTCTGTTTTCATAGAGGGCCTCTGGAGAGGCAGGACTCAACCCTGTTAATTAATTGTGAGGAACAAACCAACTTTCTGTATAGAGAAATTATTAAATAAACCTAGGTCTGTTCAGTGTTATATAAAATAGCACACAAAGTATTGGAGAGACTAGAATCTAGAGTTTCCGGATACTACATGTCTCTTTAACTTGGGAAATTAGTTGTGGAATATTTTTTATTTTCTAATTTATTTTGCTCCCAGTATCTGCTTAATTTCCAGCAAGGTAGTGCTTTCTGTAGAGCTGTGGTTAACTTGTTTAGTGGATGTGATTTGCTACTGATGACTTAGTGTTCTGAGGAAGAAAAAGTAAAAACAATGTGTGCTGGTGAGGGTATAATAGCGTTTTGTATTTCAAAGTTTAAAAAAAAAAAAAAAAAAAAAAACAAACTAACATCTGACCATTTTGATAGGTGAAGCACTGCTCAGAATACACAGAATTGAAACAAAAAGCCTAACTGCTGAAATTTGGAAGCTGTTATATAAGATATTTGTTTCTGTTTTTGTGGTGCACTGTGAAATAGGATATTAAGAGATTTTTTTTTTCATTTCTTTAGCATATTGCTTTTGGGTTTTGTCTGAGTTTAAAACTTTTTATGATATTGAGTCAGTTTCGGTAGTTCAAGTCATCTTTCTCTGTATATGAGTATGTTCGCTTGATGGATATTGCAAAGAGAAGAAGAAAATTTTGCAAATGGTCTTCACTGCGAAATGACTTAACTGCTTTTTGGATACCAGAGTGGGTTTTCTGCTTTCATTCCAACTACTCCATTTGTGAACTGGGACCTCTGGGTATTTATAGGCGATTCTGCGGTATGCAGAGCAGGCTCTCCTTCATGGTCATGTTGCCTTAGGAAGGGGACAACATTGTGGCATAGCTGCTGTTCTAGTGCATTGCTTTTATTTCTATTGTGACTAGGTCACCTCTGTTTCAGGTGCAGAAAGTATACGGGGTATGCATCTTTAAAGCATTGTGTTTTATGTGCTGTTTTGTTCTGCTTTAAACATTTCTTAATGATTGTGCACTTGGCTTTTTGAATGCAATTTTGAATTGTAAAACATTTTACTCTCTCTGTGGTGCCTGTGATACCTGCTAATTTGAGATGAAATTTCTTCCTTAGTGGTTGGAATTGTGTTGGCATCCAACTACTGACTGAAAAATAAAAACATATAGAAAAACTTGGCTGATGGTTAATATTTTTAGCACCTTCATGTCATGTGGCAAATAATGTGTAGGTTGTCGGAGCAGATATTAGTAAAACGGATGAGTTCAAGCTGATGTATGGTCAGGGTATTTGATGTACAAGTTCCCTAACATGTCTGAAGCAGTGTAACTGGCTTCAGACTCTTCTGTCTGTGGAAAATATGCTCACTTGGACAGAGGCATAGGATCATATTAAATAGTATGTGTGTATAATCTGCTAAACAGTAAAACTGCTTTGTATAATCATTATGTTCTAGTAGAAATTTGTATTATTGGTTTTATGGTTAAAATGCTTGTTTTGGACTTCCAGATTGTCTGATAAAAGGAGAGCTTTTTGAGATCTTTGCTGTAGACGTCAAGTGAGATGGATGAAGATTCAGTTAAGATAAAATTAAAACACGTGGCAGGAACTTTTACAATATTCTTGGCAACAGCCTGAAAGGTAACAGTTTATTTTGACTAAAATTGCAATATTTCCTGTGCTTTCAGTTGTCAAAGTGATAAATTTAACTATAGGAATTGGAATGACAACGCTCACTTGAAGGCGTAAGCGGCTCTGAGGTCTAATGAAGACTCTTTTTTCTCCAAACTCATCACTGTGCGCACACAAATTCTGTGGCACATTATCTGCATCCCGTTCCAGAGCGCTTGACAAAATCTCTGAGTGCCAAGTTTGGATTCAAAGGAGCAACCAATTATTAGAATGGTTTTAATTGCTGTGCACAAAATAAAATGTTTCAGGGCTTTGATAATAGCTGGACTGAAGCACAAGTAGCTCCAGTTACTTGTATGTAGGACAGATGCAGCGTAAGTGGAAGTAGAGAGGACCTTGCACTGTTCTGTCTGGGCTTCAGCTTGAACCTTGCAGCTCCAGCAGCACCTCCGATTTTAAAGTCTGTTGGTATTCTTTGCATTTCCTAAACCTATTTCCAGGCTAGCCTAAATATGATTGTTGTGTTTCTGCTTTAGAGAATATGAAAAGTTTCTGAATTGGTACCTACTCTGTGGAGATGATGCTGGTTGTTTTTTGCCTTTTTTGTTCTTGTCTTTTCCGTCTTTGAGTGCTGTACCCCTTTCTCTTCCCTCGGGTAGCATATCTATGAAACTGCCTAGAAATTTTATCTATTTTTAATTGAGTGCCATTGTGATTGGGAAACAAAATTGGTGTGCAATTTTGTTTTTTTTTCTCCCTCCCCTCCAGTTAGGATACAGATTCCAATACTAATGGGTAGCATAGGTAGTATTTTACTTGCTGTGCAAGCGTGCATATGAGACGTTTGCTAGCAGTAGACCTAGTATTACCTCATTTTTTTTTCAGTCGTCATAGTTACTTCTGTTCTCTAGAGTGGATTTTAACTGCTTTTCATATGAATGCTGCTTAGTTACAGCCATTTTTTTTTTCTTACTGCATGTGAACTATTTCTGCTGTTCTATGTTTAAGCTGACTTGATGACACTAGGATTGTATATAATATGTGGTTAGTGTGGAGAATTTTCTATTTTCAACAATTCAAGACTTCAGAAATGTATTTGTTAAGAAAGTGACATAGGACTGTGCCATGAACTCTTAAGTGCAGAATGCGGAAAAATGTACGTAGTAATAGTGAAGTCATAACTTAGGAATCCTAAGAAAATGTGTGGAATGGCTGGTGCCCAAAGGTTGTGACACAACTGGGCATATGGACTCCAAGGTGGTTTTCCCAGCTCCTGTTTATACTTGGGGTGTGACCTTGAGCAAATCAGTCTCCACCTCAGGCTTTTCATCTCTAAAATATTGATATCTCCCTATCTCTCCAGAAGACTGGAGGATTAGTTAGTTAATATTTATGTGCTGCTTTGTAGGTCTAAAGTGCTCTATTAAATAATTGAGAAGAAAAAACAAGGCAGTGTTTTTAGATTCTTTGCTACGATATTTTGATGCCCTCATAAAAGGGGCAACCGGCCCAAGCTCATGGTCGGGAGGGATTATTTATTTGTTAGGAATCGGATTAAAAGCCATTAGTGAAACATGGCTCGCGTTTAAGCTTGTTCATTCAGAAGCTGTGCCACTGAAAATGAGCAGAGGAAACTGCTACTGCGCATTGCCTGGGGTGGATGGCCGGAGCGGTGTGGCAGTCCTTGCCATGTGAGCTCCTGGGGACGCCGTGTGGGTCATGTGCAGGATTTGCCACATGAGGTCATCGCATCCTCAGCTGCTGCTTGCGGAGCGCAGAGCCTCGGGGCTTGGACAGGGCATGGCTCTGGGAAGGGGGTGCAGAGGGAGGAGATCAGTGCCTTGGTTGGCCAGAGCAAAAGCATTAAAGTGATTAATAAATACTCTACTGAATGAGATAAGTTCTGATCCGCCGAGGGAGTGGAATAAAGCAAGCCCCCCACTGGATTAACTAGAAGACGCTGAGAAGGCTGAGCTAACGGGAGGGGTTTTGACACCAGGAGGGGATCTGTGCAGCCACCAGCTGCTTGGCTGGCCGTGGATGTTAGCGCCTGGCTAATGCTGATCCTGGCGGCTCTGACTGCTGACGCTCTCCTAGTGCGGTGCCATCGGGCCCGATGGCAGGCAGCGAGCAACGTGCGCATGGGCAATGGGTGGCGGACAAGTAAGCTGTTAGGAACTGCGCTAAGGGCAGCCATGCATAGTGCTTAATGTACACCATGTGCAGAGGCTAAAATCTTGGCTGTTGCAATCCAAAATTTTTTTTTGATGGTAGGTCAGGTTTGAATCCACAGAGGTAGATAATATGACAGAAGCATAAATAAGAATATAGTGTGTACGGTTATCACCCATTCCTCGGATTTCTGTTAGTTGCTTCTCCCATTGAAGTTTGCTGGCTAATAATCCCGGCAGCCTTGGAAACGTGCGGCTGGTTCTCAAGAACCCTTTGCCCAGGGCTCTGCCTGACCACTTCCCTGTTTTTCCTGTCCTGGCTCCAGAATTCCCCTCCTGTGAGTTAGGCTTCTTCTGTCTTCAGCTCCAGATGAGATGTTGAAACTTGCCTTCAAATAACTAGTAGCAGTATTACCTTGCATAAGTTTCTAAGACTTGCTGAAGCCCAAATCCTACTAGTATGCAGCTGACCTGTGGATGTGGTATCTGCTGTTCCAGTTCATCTTGTGTTGTTTAGTTCTCAGTTCTGAGCAGTTCTCCTTCTCTGAGTGTTGTTCCTGATAGGGAACTTCATTCCATCCTTTTGCTTCTTTTCTTGGACTCTTGTCTGCTGGTCTTCCTTATTTTTTCTGTGTTTTTTTCTTCTGTGTTAGCCTAGCTGATAGCTAGATTTCTTGTGCCTTCTTCTTGGCTTCAATGCTCTATGTCTGCTGATAACGTGCTCTTTGTTGTAACTACCTTGGGATTTGCCTTCACCTCTCTCTTAAAACTGTAGCTGCTGTTCTCTGGCAAGTTTTCCCTGCACTTCTGGTGTTGTCCTCTTTGTGGGGCTGGCTTGGGGCCTCAAGCGACCTTCTGAGCTGTGTACGGTGGCCTCAGGGCAGTGACTGCTTTGTTGCAGCGAGCTCTGCTGGGCTGCCTGCCTGTGTCCTGAGCGTCTGCACCTCAGAGCCAAGCCCTGCTGCCACAGAGAGTGGGACCTGCTGCTTAGGCATTTGTTTCTGATCTCCACGACTTGTTTGGGGAGAGTTTATTGCAATAGTCCAGCAGAGTTTGGTAGGTTTTTTTTTTTTGTTTGTTTTTCCTCCTCTTGTCCATAGTTTCTTTCTTGTCTCTGCCTTCCTGTTGTCTAGGGGAAGACAGCCTGTCTGCTCATTTCCAGCTCCTTCTAAATGGGGTTTGTGCTGCACGCAGCCTGCCACAATGCCATGGCTTTCATGGTGTGCCCTCACTACGATTCTTTATGAGCTCTGCTTGAAATATTCTGACTTGTGCATGATAGATTACTGTCTACTGTGACGAAGAAACATGGTCAAACTGCCCCCCCAGGGAAGGGGGCATTTTTGTCTCAGAGTTTACTGAGCTTCTGGGAGGCTTCAAATACTCCTGCTCTTGAACAGTCTCTGTTTTCAACAGGCCTCATGCCATTGTGTGTACACAAAGCATCAGGTTTTCCTAGCCCGTGAGTGCTCTGTTGTGCTTACCCATTGAGGTTTGACATCCATACTCATCCCACAGTTGGAGCTCTTGCCTGCTGTGAGGTACTCTTAGTCCTCTTAGCTTGGTCTTGTTTTTGGCTCCTTGTGGCATCCCATCCCGTGCAGCACTGCAGTATGGATAGGACCTACCCATGGTGCTGTCAAGGTGTATGTTATACTTCAGAGGTTATTTCTTATTGTACCTGCCCATCCTTATTGGTAACTTTTCAATGAGTAAAAACCCCTATTCATATGATACAGCTAGCATCTTGATCAGATTTGTAGTTTAGATGATTGCAGTAATGGCTTCTTGTGATAGCCTTTAATTGCATGCAATCAGAGAATGCATTCAGTGGGGCTGCTGGTATTTGTCCAGGCCAGAGATGCGTCACGAGCTCTGTCTGAAAAGCTCCTTTTCTCCCAGGTTTGTTCACCCATGATACTATCTAAGTGATAATGCATCTTAGTTTTATATTTTATTGACAGGCTGTACTTGCCCATTGCTCTCAGATAAGGACATCTCCAGCATCGGGTTGCACTTTTGGCCTTAATTCTTGCTGTTAGCGTTGCTTCTGGGATTGCCTTGACAATCCAACCGGAATCACGTTGGCAGCAGCTCAGAAAGCACTGTGGAAAATGTAGCAGTTGCCTCAGCCCTCTGTGGTTTGTGGACCGAAGGTCTCTGGATCTGCTCAAGTCGCTCTGCGGATCTGCCTTTTTATTGCTTTTTGTCAGGAATTTTCTCCATCTCTGCATTGTCTGCAGAGGTTTTTATGGTTTTTGCCTCTTTTTCTTCTATGGTTATCTCCTGGTTTTGTGATATAAGCTCATTTTCTTTCCATGGCAGTCATGCTGCTGCCCATGGACTGAACCCACTGCATTTCACTCACTGACTGTAGCAGACCCCCTGGATGGTGATACCTGCACTGCTCTGTTGCACTTAACCTCCCACGGCCCTGCACTTTGAGCCTATATACTTGCACTGAACTACTTGTTACTACTATACTAATTCTTTGCTTGGATAGCTGTAGCTGGTTTAGCTTTTCAAAGAGACTTCTGCAGGGGATGAGATCTGCTCCAACAATATTTCTCGCTAGCTGGAAGAATATGCCTATGGAATGATCTTGTTTTGCACTAGAAAATCCTTAAGCTCTTGAAATCACACGTAGAAAGGAGAATTGGCAGTCTCTTAATGTAAGTACTGATTTCCACTTCTTTTTGTGGGTTGTTTGTTTTGTTTTCTCTGAATCTTTGTGCTCTGTCTCTAAGCAAGCACTATTTTAATTTAAAAAAAAAAAAAAAAGAATATTTCAAGCATTATTCCATACAAAAGTATTGCCTTCAGTTTTTTTGTCCTTTTTTTTTGTGGTAGAAGGTTTAATTCTTCAATTTGATCCCCTGTGGTCAATTTAATATATAAATTCCAGACTTGGAACCTGATGTTCCTAGCAGTATTTGCTAACATCCTGCCTTTATGATATGGTTTCCTAAGTTGGTTGCTGCAAATCCCACTAACTTGATGATGTGCCAGTTGATGTCATGCATCGTACACTGAATAACATGAAAGGATTTTATATAACAACAAATTCCTTAACATCTGTTCTTACTTTTAACTTTTCCGTTGCAATATGAGTGGCCAGGGAGGGTGAAGAGAACTAAAGAGCAGTTAGTAGCTGCTCCTTAAAAACGGTTAGGGAGTTGAGATCGTTTCAGAGGGAAATAAATTTTAGGCATCTTAATAAAAGGAATGCTTAGGTATACCCAAAATGTAAAGTAAGAGGTAAAGAGTTAGGGAGTAAGAAGAGTGCAATTTCTTACCCAATCGAGATAGGATGCTTGCAGGAGCCAGGATATGGCAGAAGCAGCGCTGCACCCTGCAATAAAACAGATATCTGGGAAATATAAAAGGTGGAAATAGTGTCTTGGGAGTCGATGGATGGTATGGGGAAAGGGGACCGCACTTAAAAGTCATGCTTAATAGGATTTCTGCAAGCTTTGGAGCCTTAGAATATGAAGATAAATCAGCAAATCTGTCTGCTTAGCTCAAGTTCAAATTAAATAAGCTAACATGAGGATTTTGTGGTGGATCTGTTTTTTGTCCTTCAGTGGCTACAGTGATGTTTCCTATCTCCCTTGAGAGGCTCGTGACTGCTAATGCAGTTGGGATTTGTGGGCTACTGTTTTTTTTAGTTGTTCAGTGGCATCACATAAAACATTTTCAGGAGTGATATGCTTCGAGTGAATTAGTCCTTGGGCCTCCAGAGCCTGCAGCCCACAGAATGTTGTAGTTAACTATGACTGTCCTGGATGTTTGTTTGTTTATCCATTTGGAAAAGCTCTGTAGGAAGTGGGGGCATTACTTGATAGATGTACTGTGTGTTTTGGATATTATGTGATCCTTTAACTGGAAATTAAGAAAGCTAGTAGTGTAGAAACATCCTGTTTTCATGTCCACAGTGTGCTCTCAGATAGCACGGAGATACTCAAAGCAAGTCTTGCGCAGCCTCTACGTTTTAGCTATATAAATTACCAGTGTAACTTGTGTTACAGTTATTCTAGTCTGGAAGGAGTTCACGTGTTTGAAAGGGGTGTCAGCGGAGCTTGGTGTATTATTGCAATAACAAAACTGAACTCGAAAAATGCTTTGAAACCTCGGTCAAGGTGTGTGTGTTTTTTTTTTTTTTTTTTTATTAAACTTACGTCAAAGAGCTATTGAGTAACACTGTCATCTGCTAATGTGAAAATACGTGACATAAAAGTAGTAATATTTCCCTTTTCAGAGACAGCTGAATTGAGACACAGCATGGAGTAGGTGATCCACTGTGTGACCTTGCATGTCAGAGGAGAAGAAAGTCTGCTCCTGACTTAGGTGATTGCACTGATGACACTGCTGTCCCTTGGTGAGGGGACTTAGCAAGGCGGGGAGAGGGAGAAACCTCTCTTTGGTTATTGCCAAAGAGAAGGACAAAACTGCTTGTGTGTAGAAGGCAACCATACAAAGATGTTGGAAGTGCCGCTTAGTGACATGCTGTTGAGAGCTTTTGCAATCTATGGGGTTTATGTCCTGTGCCTCTTTAGGAGTAAACAGGGACAGACTGCAGTTTAAGGTGGACCTAGTCCCGCTGGAGCCGGGGTGATCTGTGCCGCTGACTGGTGTCACCTTGGGCAGCCGCCGACGCGTCGCCTCTCGGAGAGCCGGTCACGCAGCGTCCTGGCCTTGCCCGCCATGCAGCAAAACCTCTGTTGGGCTCCTTCGGGCTCCAGCCATCTGAGGCAGCACTGGTGAGGGGAAGGGAATGCACAGGGAGCTTAAGTGCCAGAGGAATTTCAACGTCCTTACGCCCTCTTTCACTTAGCCTGTGCAAGTGGCTGTGTTTTGCTACACATAGAAGAAGGTTAAGGTGCTGTGTAAGGTGCTAGCTGGGGCTCCAGCAGCTTGGTCTGGGGCTCGGGTGACAGCAGAGGTGACGGTGCAGCGCTGTTGTGGCAGGCTAAGGGGGTTGGGAGTAAGCACAGCTTGAAAGAGGGTGGGGAGGAGGGTTGGGGCATTCGTGCTCCTGATGCAGGGAGTGGTAAGAGCTGCTTGGGAGATGGTCTGCTGCTAGTTTCCCTTGGCCAAATCAATGCAGGTCCAAGACTCGAGAAGGTGAATAGAGGCTGGCATGCTCTCTCGTCTTGTGGCTTCTGCTGGCCAAGATTCTAATAAAGCTTTAATAGCAGCTCCCACTTGAGGAGAACACGTTCAGAAAGAACTCGGGCAACAGTAATTTTCAGTCCCAGACTTGACCGTGGCTTTAAGCATCCGTCACGTCTCCTATGTTTCCTTTATTTGGTGTAGAGGGAAAGTGATCTCCAATCTAACTAAACAAATCGGACTCTAAACTTGGGTTTGTTTGCCTGAGACTCAGCTATGCAGACCAGCTCTGTAAATGTTTAATGAAACGGTCACAGTGGGGTTGTCTTCTGACACTCATTCAATTTAAAGGACTTAAAATTGTTTGTTGGCTATGAGTTGGCTTCCCTCCTTCTCCCCTTGCCCCTGCTCTGGTATTTCAGTCCTACTGGGTTTGAGAATAAGTGTTTTGGGTTTATTTAAGTCTCTGATTGCAGATGGAGAAATGAACTGCTTAACATGGTGTTTTCAAGAGACTGTCTAAACTTCCATTTTGTCAGAAAGCTGATTTTTCCAAAACAGGAGTAATCTGAGCCTGCTCCAACAGAAGTGACGTTACTGGGGGCAAGGTTGGGCTGACTCTCCATGCTTTTGAAAATCTTATTGAGGAATGTAAAACCTGTATTTTGAGATACTAAGATGAAAAATAGCCTGCATATTAAATAATATGGGGAGACATTGCCTTTGCTTCTGAAACATGCATGGTTTCCCCTGCCCAAACACACGTGTTTGGATTTTGTTTCTTGTCCCAACTGCTGTTACGAATTGCTTAGCACAGCAGTGTGCTCAGAGCCTCTGGCACAGCGTTGCACAACCCCCCTCCCCAGTGATTTGCAGCAAAAATATCCTTAAATTGTTTATCAGTGTCTTTCTGTTTGTTTGAAGACAAGTGCTGTAGGCGTTGGATAAATGTCTTTCAAGTGGCTGAAAGAAGTTAGGGACAGCAGGGAGTCATTAAATGTCTATTTAAGAACTGAGGAATAGCTTTGCTATATAGTGGAATGTGTTTTGTGATTAAAAGGCTGCCATTAAAATAATTCCTGACAGTAAAGGAGAGTTCATGCTACTGGACTGGGAGCATCTGTGTAAGGAGCCTATACCATATATAGGGAGGTGTGGATTGCAGAGGACAACTGATTTAGCACTGAAATATTCTGAATTGCTTTCTGGAGACTCTTCTTCCAAATCAAGAGCCCAGGTTCTTATGAAGTGTTAATAACCTAAATGCCAGATCTAGGAAACATGACTAGATCGATTCAAGATTCCTTCCAGCGTCCAATATTTTGCCCTAATCATAGACTATAGTGACTAAGCAAGTTTCTCATGCACTTGTAGTACAATTTCCTTGCACATTTCTTTTTTTTCTGTTAGGAAGCTCAAATTTTTCTTGTCTTTTCACATCTTCAGTACAAAGGCATCTTGCAGTCTTGGTAATCTTTTCCAGCAGCTTCCTCCTCCTCCTGAATCCTTCAGCATTTGCGTGTTTTTCTCTGACTTGGCTTCGCTTGTTCAATGTCTTGCTGGAATTTGGCCTTCTGGAATTAAAGTGGTTACTTCTAAATACTTGATGGTCTCAGGTGGGCTCTCTGCCAACAGAGACTTTTGCTGAGCCCCTTATAGCACAAGTTTTTTCATCCTTTTACTCGCTACAGACAAATGGCAGAATCATAATCTGGGTAATTCCCTGTCGGCGCTACTAGAAGATTAGGGTCTGCTACGGGTTATGAAAGTGGCTTCCTTTTTACACTAGATTCTCATCAAGTTTTTCCTGTCATTTGAGGTTTGTTAGAGACCTCATTCATTTTTATATGCCTTGCTCTTCTTGCCTTTAATGATTTGGGCAAGCTGATTATTTTGTCCTCCCAGTCCAGGAACAGTAGCTCATCTTTTCCCACCACTGCAGCAGCTGGTTTGAGATGGGCAGAGATTTCACAACTTTGAGGAGCCTGCTGAGAGCCCTCCAGCTCTCTGCTTATCTGTCGTGGAAGAAAAATGCAGCATGTGTCAACGTGTTGGTTCGTTTTTGATTTTCTTTCTGACTCCACCTAATCTAGTACAGACTAGGATAGTTCTTGTAGCCCTTTCAAGCATAGTGTGTTACTCGTCTTAATCCCATGTCACCCCATGGTCAGAGGATGTTGCCTGATTGGCTTGATACCTCTCAGCTCCAATTCTGGCTCAGTTTTGGAGATGACACTTGGATTTCAAAGTGAGCGCGGCTTTTGTGTGAGCTCGTCAGGTGAATTTGTCCGGGCTTTCCGAAATCCTCCCTGTTCAGCAGCATCCACTGGGTCACTTGAAAAGGTGGGGCTTTTTAAGGAAGCTGCTAAGTATTTATTTATTTATTGAAAAATGTGCTTGCAGCCTCTAGGCAGGAAGAGTTTGTAGTAAGTGACTTTATACATGAATTTCTCATCTGTAACCACAAAGAGCAGAGTTGAGTACTCAGTAGTCACAGCAGCTAATTATGGTTTTGGTTTACGCTCTCTCATGGTTGCGTTTCCTGTAATCTGTTAGTACGTGGCGTTTGGTTTTTGGTTTTCTTGGGTACAAAGAATCTCTGAACACATCCAAAATGCCTCCATCCTGCACTACGGACACACAGTGTGTGTCACGGTGTGTGGCAGGAGGCCTCAGCATGGTCAATGAAAAGCCCTCACTTGCTGCTCTTTTGGTCTTTCTGGAGGCTGCTCTTGGTGCTCAGCTCCTGGATTTCCAGACGTGGCTGCAGGCTGAACAGTTTTGTAAGGTGGTAGGGATTTTGTTCTGTAGAGTAGTAGCTGGCTACTGTAGTATTAAAGCCTGTGTTATTTTTATTTCCCCTTTCTTCCAGTGCTTGTGGCTGCCGAAATAATCTTGGTTTCCCTGGTTAGTGCTGAAAGTGAAAGGCACAGGCCCACCTGATGGCACTGATGCCCTTGAGAGTCTGTTGCCCCTTTCCTGCTCATGGAGAAAGAGGTATTTGCTGCATGGGTAAGGACAGGCAGGAGGAGGCACCTGCTGCTTGTGATAGAGCAGTCATCTAGCCACCTTCATCAAGTCCCCCAGCCGCTTGCCTTGGCCACAGAGAAAAAAAGATCCATTTTGCTTCGTGATAAGCTGGCCTAGTGTCCTGAAGGGAAACTACCTCCCTCAGAGCCTGCAGGCACCTAAATGAGCACAGCTTGAACCTGCAGTTTGGCTCAGACAGGCTGCTGACGTTTCAGCTGGCAACTGGCGGTCCTTTCTCTGCAGTTTGGCCCAAGGCCATTTCAAGGGGCCTCTGGGCAGAAGATAAATCTATTTCGTTTGTCCTAGCACTTGCACAGCTCCTGGTGTGGCTGGCAGTATCTGAGACTGTTGCACCCTGCTAACGTGTGTCGCTGTGAAGGTGAAAGGTGACTTCATTGCAGTTGTACGAGGAGAGAGCAGAAATGTGTCAAAAGTAAAGGATCAAATCCAGGGCAGCAGCCGTGGCCGTTGCTTTCTGTGTCATCTATACCCAATGCATGCTTCGGCTGTACTCCTAACTTGAATATTTTGTCCATTTCTTTTTGGCTGGGCACTTTCAGCTTGTGCGTATGTGATGAGGAAAAGAAACGTGCTCCGGTTCTGTAGCGTCAGGGTATCCAGATGTACTCCGGTGTGTCGGGCGTGTTTGCTGCGTGCTTGACAAGGGTGCCCTAGGTTTCAGGCTGGTGGGAACGTGTGTTATGGGAAGAACCTGTGTAGCCCACTGAGCCTAAAGAAAAGTAGGATTAGGCTCCCAGGCTGTGCCTTGCAGGAGTAATATCACAGGAGAAAAGGAAACCTGGTCCCTGCAGAGTGTAAAATGCAGTGTTAACAATGGGACACGTTGTTTATGCTACTGTTACAAGACGTTTTAGCTTGGAGGCCTGTCAGCATTTAATTACAGTTGACTTTTTAAATATTTTTTCCCTAAGTAAGAGAATGTTTTATAATTAAATCTGCACTTATATTCACAGGCGCAGGAATTGAGTGTTTCAATTCGTTGCAGAGGCAATTAAGCACCTAAATCCCTTTTGAGATGAGGTCGTGCTAGTTCTTTCCATAACAAGGGTGTATAATTTCATACAACTGTTACTTATTTTTTTTTTAAATTTGTTGACTGAAATAGAGCTAGTAATAAACTTGTCTTGTTTGATTGCTACAGCACTGAGGGTTGCCTTGTAATTATAAGGCACCTGGAAGGATTTTAGTGTAACAGTGATCTTCCTTTGACATGTTATATTACTCATAAAAAAGATCAGAGAGATAACCCTTTGCCCTAGGTAAATTATAGAAAGTAGAGCAGCATAAGAAAGCTGGGATTGTTATCTTGCTAAGAGAGTGTGTGGATTCACTGGTGAAAGAACTGGATGACCTCAATGGAAACTTAACCGTCAGAGAGGGATGATGTCCCACTGATCAAGTCCAGGCCTTGAAACAGAAATGTCAGCACAACCTGAGGCTGGTTGCACTTATGCAGGGGTGACTTCCCGAGACAACAGAGCGAGGCCAAAACACTAACAGTGCCAAAAGTCTTACTACTCTTTGTGTCCCTTGGGACTATGGTTTCTAGTAACAGTCAAGACTTACTGTAATGCTAGGTGTGATCTAACCAGCGCTTGGATTGGGACTTCCCTGATTTTGATCCTGGCTGGTAAGGATTTGAATCCATGCCCAAACAAGACTGGTCTCAGAGGATAATACTGTCCTGTGGTAAAAAGGAACAGGATAGACCACAGACAAAACCATTGACATCTGGGAAGTAACACATTCTTCTGATTCTCTTTAGGTGAGAGTGGTTAAGGTCACCTGTGCTCAGAAGCACTCTGGAAACAGCTGGTGCAAATGGCAAATTTTATGTCCTCTTACACCTCAGTACAATGCATGAACTTGTCCATTCCTGCCTATTTGCTGAGTTATTTTTAGATTAAATATCACTTCTTGCCCTCATGAGTTTTCTGTAGAACTTGGGATCAAGAGCATAGGCCACTGAGGGAGGAAAGAAAAACAAACCAAAACTCTTTGGAGCTACAAATCATACTGTTGTGAATGTAGTCATACTGCTATGGATGTAGTTTGGGCTTAAGCTCTTTAATGGTAACTGCTGGATTCTATGGAAAATCTTTCAGATACAGAATCATGCAACGTGAGAAGAGTTAGGTACACCCTAACATGTTTTTTTTGATATAAATGTCTAACAAAGGTTACAAATTAACTTACATGCTAATCCTTCCCTAAACTTTTTTTCCCGGGGGAATGAACCCACATCACGGAAACAGCAGCAGTTCCAGTACCTTATTGCTTCTGAGAAAAATCTCTCCAAGCAAACCTCCTAAGGTGCATGCCCAATAAATGCTGAGATCCTCAGATTTCATAACTGCTCTTCAAAATATTTCCTGAAGCCACTGGGTGGAGCTGTTGCTGTATGGTTGGCCTTCATTTAAATACTGTGTTATGAGAGACGAGTATTTGAGGAGAGTATAATATTTAGAAGTGTTTACATTTTAGAGAAACAGCCTAAAATATAGAAAAAAAAATGTTTTTGTAAGAAAACAGACATGTCATTCAAGATTGACAAGCATAGTAGTGATATGTAATAACATAATAAATTTTGGGTAAAAATGTCACCTGGACAAGAAGGTGAAG
This sequence comes from Nothocercus julius, assembly GCA_013398735.1. Lineage (NCBI taxonomy): Eukaryota > Metazoa > Chordata > Aves > Tinamiformes > Tinamidae > Nothocercus > Nothocercus julius. The sequence goes on along the minus strand of VZSV01000249.1, from coordinate 194,181 downwards.
TTCAAGTAGCCCAGGCTTTTCGCATTTCCATGTTGTCAGCCATATTCATAAAGACCATGGAAGAGCAGGCAACAAGAAAGAGCACAACTAAGCTGGATGATGAGCCCAAATTAGAAAGGCATTAAGTAGGGACTTGTTCTAAACAGCAACCTTTGTCTAAGGTATGTGTTTTATTTGGGGAAAGGTCTGTAGCTAGAGACAGAAGAATGAGTTAAAGAAGGACTAAGTGAGATGTTTAAAGAAGACTGTTGGTCACAGAGAGCGCGCGTGAGCATGTGTATGTGTGTGCTGTGGGAGGGAGTCTACAGACACACTTTTCCAGAGGTAAAGAATACTTCAGTCTCAAAGAGAAGCTTTACATGCACGTACAGCGTATGTAGGTAGGAAGGCAGAAGTGTTTCAGAGCAACATGGTGCTGTGCTTTGTGAAGACCTGTATGGTCAGGCATTATTTGTGGTTTTGCCCTGAAGGAGCAGAATGGCAGAATTTCCATCTCTGCTCTGCTGCAGCAAATACTGTTAGCCATAGGGATTGCAAGGCATCAGGGCTCAGAGTGAGAAGATGATGTGGTGATATTAGGATCTAGGTGATGGTGTGAAGCCTTTGTGCTGGAGGAAAGTGCTTTTGAGTCGAAAGTTTCCCAAATTTAGTTCGCTGTAGCACTGAGACAAAATATTGATCAAGGCTCCTGGTGCTATCGGACACGCCATCTGAGATGTTTTCAATGGTCTGATTTATTCATTAGTAGAAATGAAGATGTACTGTCTTCAAAGCCTGTTGATTTTTTTTTTTATGTTCTGAAAAAAATAGTAGTGCAACTACTAGACTGCAATTTGACCTTGCCTTTGGGTTTTGTTGAGCTTAGACATGCCACACGGCCTCGGTGTGTTTGCCTCTTTCAGGCTGTTGAAGTGGGGCCTTTGCTACTTGTCTGCCTGACTAGGAGGCTAAAAGCAAAAGTTGATTAATGTTTGTGACCTAATATATAAGCTTGAGACATGGGGTTCTACTGGAGGTGGATACTGGAACTGGACTGCTTTAAAATTTCCAAAAACTGCATGCAGCTTCACAGAGGAAGAGTTTCTTCCTTCATTTTGTTGTTCCTATATAAAAGCATGAGTCTGTGCATACATGCATATGTGTGTGTATATATATATGTACACAGGTGTGTGCATGTTTCAGCAGCACTTTTTGTCAGGATATGAATTAGACCACCTCTGGTTTATGAAACCAGTGTACAATGTGTTGGTTTAACAGTCTGCTTGCCTCGTTTAAAGCTTTTTCTCCACTATTTGCTTGTGACTGGAATCCAGATCCTGTTTTTGAACCCTGAGGATGCTGAGAGCCAAGCGTGCAGTGCGTGAACAAGCTCGCTGCCTGAGGTGGAATGCAGCAGATGCAGTCCTGCTTCCACTGCTGTGTTATCTCTGCCAAAGCTGTCCAGGATGTTTGTGCTAACTCTGCCTTTTCAGCTTGCACTTCTGGCATTCCTCTTGAAAAATTCCTGACTTGGATGAAGTGAAGGTTTCCTCGTTCCTGTCTGTGCAAAAGTTTAGGAAAGCTCTTAGGTGCTAGCGATAGCCAGAGGGGTGATAGTTTACCTGATACTAAATGGTTAGCTGGTGAGAGCACTTCAGAGGGTGCTGCCAGCTACTTGGCCTGCTGGGTGTTGTTTGGGAGCAAACATGGCTTATTCCACTGCTTAAAAAAGGGAATGTTTATTGATGTGAGCGGTGGTGTTGTCTTATTTACTGACTGTTTTGGAGTGTTCCCTTCTCCAAGGAGAAATCTTGGCTACCCCTGTCCCTCTCGCCATGCCTGCGTGACCCTGCAGATGAAGTCAGCGTATCAAGCTACGGGAGAGAGCCCCTTAAAGGGGCTGTGGGAACAGGATTTCATCATGGCGTGTTTGGAGCAGCAATGGGATAATAAAGATAGTGGTCAGCAGAGCAGGAATGCTGATTTCCCATCAGAGTGGGATTGGCCCTTGGCGATGAGCCCACTGGAGCTTCCAGTGGTGGAACCTCAAGTCGTCTCACGTTTAACCAAGTTCGAACTCAGTGCCTGAAAGACAGTTTGGAGGAAATGAGGCTGCCCTGTTCTGCCCACTCCTCTCCCTTCCAGTGGGTATTTGCATTCCGTGGGGCCAGGGCTGTGGATGGTATTTCCCCGCCCCGGCAGGGTGGGCTTCAGTGCCACGCAGGGAGGCTTCCCAAAGGCGCTTGGATTGTTCGCTTGACAGAGCTGCGTGGGTGAAGATGTGCTGCTGGTGGAGGTGAGGAACTGCAAGGGGATGTGGGTCACGCTATTTATTTTTTTTGGGGGGAGGACTTCTTGAACGCGGCTGAGTTACGGAGCAATGCCCCTACCAAAATAGACGGCACTTCACGTTTAGTCATGCCCTGTGCTTATTTTAGCCCTGTTATGGGATTCCAACAGCCTGCCAAGCGCGAGTGCCTATCATTAGATAGTCACATCATCAGCGCAGCGATGTGCCTCGTGGGCGGCAGGAGCCACTGCGAGCTGTCCCGGAGGCGCTGCCTCGGGAAGAGCTGGTGTACGGGCGGGCGCCCCGCTCGGCCGCGGCGAGGCCGGCCGGTGACATGCCAACCGGGCAGGAGCCGCACAGCTGCCAGGCAGGGGTCCCTGCATCTGGTGCCCGTGTGGAACAGGCTCTGCTCTGCTTCTCTGAGTGCCGAGAGCCGCTCAGCTCGGGTGCAGAGCGTGGACAGGAACGGTGCCGCTAGTAATCTTGTTCTGCTAAGCCCGGGCGCGTACGAGGGTTGTCAACGCAGAGGCTCTGCGCTGGGAGCTGCCCGCAAGAACTTGCTCGCGGAGCTCGACTGCAGAATTAACTAATGTTTCAGGGAAAGAGCTGCAAAGCTCACCAGGGAAGTAGCAGTAGCATGGGCTAGGAAGGCCAAAGCACTGTGCAGGAGATGCCTTTTCAGCAATGAGTGTCTTCTAACATTGATGTGCAACACAAATCATGGAGACAGAATGCAAAAATACAGCTGCCAAAGTGGCTTTCAGTGCTAATGGCTAGTTTTGCTTTCTGCTTTTAACTCAGTCCAGAGTTAAGTTTGAATTTATGTATGTGATTAAGATAGGGTAACTGCTCTTGTCTTGGGAATAAGATGGGATGTGTGTATAAATACAGGATTAACAGACTTTGTGGGCATTATGCACAGTTTTCTCACCAAACCTGTAGCGCTGCGAGAATTTTCTGGCAATTGTGTTGGTTGATTTACAGCAAAATGCATTTAGGAATGCGCTCTTTCTAAGGCCTACTTAGTGAGCCTACATTTTTTACTTTTGTGGTTCCAGTAAATAAACTCCCAAACTGTGCAACATGCACAGTAATCTCAAATCTCATTAAAATGGAAAGTAGCCTAAAGCTTAATATGATAATTTTGATTTATTAACTTCAATAGTCATAATTCTTCCTGTATTGATAGTGTTTGTCATTACAACATACCTTCATATGTATGTTGGCACATACATATGAAAGGCCTAGGAGCCGTTATAGATATAAATTTTTTCCAAGGCCTGTAAATATCATAGACCTGTTAAATGCCATTCAGCCTTTAGTACGGTTAGACTAAGCCGCGAACAAGTGCAGGAAACACCATAACTTAAAACTCTAAGATGAGGGACACCATCCTGCTGTTAACTTCCACGCTAACAACAGCGTTCACAAGTTACAGTGCTTTTCGTCTTGGTGTACGGCCGTCCGCTTGGCACAGGAGGGCACCTCTGCCACTGGCACAGCCTGAACTCTGCCCCCGGGGCCCTGCCAGGCGCTGGCCGTGGTGCTGAAGGGGAGAGGTGACTCCATGGCAGCCCCAAGCTGTCCCCAGGGACCCCTGGCACCACCTGGGGCCAAGATGGGCCCAGTGTTCGTGGATATATGGGATGTCACTGTGGCCTCTGTTGGGTTGTTCTTGGTCCTAGAGCTGGGCCGGGAGTGCCCTTTCCATCTGCCCTGGTATCTCTGCCGGGAGGATTGTGGCTCCTTGCACAGAGCTTTCCCAGGGAGCGGAGTCTGGCAAAACGCGATGTGTCTGCGGTGCGCCTTGTTTTAAGCCTGCTGGCAGTTTGGGACACAGTTGCTATTTATTCTTACGGCATAAGAAAAGCAAGTATCAAAAAGGCCCTTTGTACAGATGTGCAGCTGCTCGCTTGAAAATGTGTTGCCTCTCGTAGTTGCTTTTGGGCTTTAGAGTCTGTCTGTTGGTAAGGAGGCCAATGTAGCCAGCCTGTCCTTGGCAGTGGAATTGGATTTCTGTGCTGGGTTTTACCTGCGTGCAAGGGAGAAGAAAACTCATCTCGTTTCTGTGTGCATTTGGGTCTAAGGTCTGAATCTCTTTCCCTTCCTGCCTCCAGAGTAGTTGAGAGTTGTTGGGTTTTTTTGGTGGGGACCAAATGGAAGGTTCGATAAGTCTTTGTATGTACACCTTGAGAGAGCAGCCTGACAGCTTGTAAGGAGTTAAATGGTAAATATGGGAGGGTTTAAATAGTGTTTGGGGAGGAAATTGCATATTATAAAACATGATGAGCATTATTTGTAATGGTTGGAAGCAGGACCTTCATGCTCCTGTGGCTGGTAGCAGAGATAGGTAATGTAGCTGTGGTTGCGAGCAAATAGCATCTTGTTTGAAGTATCTGGTGTGCATGTTACCTGTTCACTGAGAAAAGTTGTATGGACTTTTAAAGAACCACTACAGGAACAAATAGTCAAGTGGGGAGCTATATATATATAATTTTTTTTTTTCTGCCATGTGTTATACAGCCAAATATATCTATCTATGTTTCTGCTAGGATGCCACAGCAGAGAAAGCCAAGCTTGCTTTTTCACATCCCAGGTTGAGTTTTTGACCTGATTTCTGACCCTGTGAGCAGCACTCAAAGCTGGTGTCTAAATGACAGCAGAAGTTTTAAGGCATTGAGTTGGAGGAGGAGTTGCAGCCTGCCCGTTAAGGTTGGAAAACTCTCCTTGTCTTCCTTTCTCCTTCATTAAACCACTGTTGATGTATTAGTTAGGAATGGAAAGTGGGGGTGTTACGGTGTTCCCAGGCAAGAGGAGAGGGTGATGAGATGCTGCCTGTCACTGCCAATTTATGTGTTAGAGCCAAGACAGGTTGTTTAAACACTTCCTGGAATGCTTGGTCACAAAATAAATTTGTTCTTAAAGTGTTATACCTGCCCAGCTGCTTTGGTTAGAGAAGTTGGAAATTTTTGTTTGCTGCTAGAATGCAGCCTGTTCTAGGGAGATGCAAGAAGGCTGTGTCAGCAGCTAGGAAAACTGCAGCCGCCTGGGACTCAACTGGAGGAGTTCATATAGCTGCAATGCAGTCATCTGTAGAGGATTGTGAGTCTAGGGTTATGCCATTGCAGTTGGGATAAGACCTATGCAGTCTCTTTTGCTGAAGTCCTTGGGAGCTGGGTTCGGTGCTCTTTCTTAATAGAGTCCCTTCAGCTGCACAGGAAGATCTGGTTTCAGTGGTGATCAGAACTACCTTGGGAGAAGGTTTGCTGCTTGATGGGTGTTAGTTCATGCTTGTGACGGGTGATGGCAATAGGCACGATCAGACGGATTCATTTGAGCAAGGGCTGTCCCATCATAAACTGTGTTTCCCAAGTATGCTGGGAGTTTTGATAGAGATCATCTCTCTGATTTAGCTAAAACCTACTTGTCTTGTAGAGTCTGTCTGATACTTAGTGCAATATGGGAAATAGATATGCAGGGAGATGATTGGGATGAAAGGACACTTGCTAAGATCTGCCCAGATTTTCTTTTCCTTTTTAAAAGGCCTCTGAATAGTTTCAGATGGCCTCATGGCAAGTGGGAGAGGATATCTACAGGGCTGCGACCTCTGCAAGACGTGGGGTCACTATTGATAGCACAGTTGCACTGCTGCTCGTGTAGAGGGGTGATTGAGAGATGGGGAGATCTTGCTCTCTGTGAAAAAAGCAAGAATCATCCTGTCCTGCTCCAGCAAACTTCCTTCTGATTAACTGCCACTTTCCATGCTTATAAAGCTTTGCTAGTATTTAGGTTTAATTGTGTTGTTCTTGATAACAGTTTGTGGCAGGTTATGAGCATCCCTCACAGCAGTTGGTGGCAGGTTCACAGCCACACAGTTTGTGGCAGGTTCACAGCATCCCTCACAGCATCCTTCTGGGCAAGCTCCAGAAGTGTGGGATAGAGGAGTGGACAGTGAGGTGGATTAGGAATTGGCTAGATGGCAGGGCTCAGAGGGTGGTGATCAGTGGCGCGGAGTCTAGTTGGAGGCCTGTGGTTAGCGGTGTCCCCCAGGGGTCAGTCCTCGGCCCAGTCCTGTTCCATTTATTCATCAGTGACCTGGATGAAGGGATGGAGCGCTCCCTCAGCAAGTTTGCTGATGCTACCAAACTGGGAGGAGGAGCTGACAGCCCAGAGGGCTGCGCTGCCATCCAGAGGGACCTGGACAGACTGGATAGCTGGGCAGTGAGAAATCTTATGAAATTCAACAAAGACAAGTGCAAGGTCCTGCACTTCGGGAAAAAATAACCCCGGACACCAGTACAGGCTGGGGATTGACCTTCTGGAGAGCAGCTCTGCAGAGAGGGACCTGGGCGTCATGGTGGATGACAAGTTGACCATGAGGCAGCAGGGTGCCCTCGTGGCCAAGAAGGCCAATGGGATCCTGGAGTGTATTAAGAAGAGTGTCTGCAGCAGGTCGAGGGAGGGGATCCTGCCCCTCTACTCAGCCCTGGTGAGGCCACACCTGGAGTACTGCGTCCAGTTCTGGGCTCCCCATTTCAAGAGAGATGTGGAGCTGCTGGAGAGAGTCCAGCTCAGGGCCACAAGGATGATCTGGGGCCTGGAACATCTGCCCTGTGAGGAAAGGCTGAGAGAGCTGGGCCTGTTCAGCCTGGAGAAGAGAAGGCTGAGAGGAGACCTGATCAGTGTCTATAAGTACCTCAAGGGAGGCAGTGAGGAGGATGGGGCGGCCTCTTTTCAGTGGTGGCCACTGATAGGACTAGAGGAAAAGGCCACAAACTGAAGCACCAAAAGTTGCACAGGAACTTAAGGAAACATTTCTTGACAGTGAGGGTGACAGGGCACTGGCACAGGCTGCCCAGGGAGGTTGTGGAGTCTCCTTCTCTGGAGATCTTCCAAACCCGCTTGGACGCACTCCTGAGCCACATGCTGTAGGTGACCCTGCGTGTGCAGGGGGGTTGGACTAGATGATCTCTAGAGGTCCCTTCCAACCTTAAGCATTCTATGATTCTATGAGAGGGCTTGACTTTTGTCGGGGATGCTGAGACACAGAAGCTTAGTAATTTGCCTTTAGTTACCAATGTCAGAGCAAAGGCTCAATATAGGCGGCGGTGATGCAGTTTTTCTTGAATTATCTAGGGACAGGGCAGATTAGGGGTTTTTTGTTTGTTTGTTTTGTTAATCTGTTTGAACATAATTTCCTTAAAGCCTCTGTACACTCAGAAGTTCTACTGAATCCTAATCTAAAGCTTTTGGTTACAAAGTGAATTTATAAACATATTGCAAATGTATTTACACAAAGGAATGTGACAAGCATGTTTAGATTTTGCTTTGTATCCTTATCTTGTAGTTGTTTGTATTCTCACTCATCTGATTTGTAAATATGAGTGTGTCAGGATCGCAGATAACATTATATTATGTTGCAATGGCTCTAATTCATTCTTCCTGCTTGCTGGTATTCAGTAAAACCAGCAAACTTAAAGAACTAACGTTCAGCTGCTCTGAGGAATAATGTTCAGCTGCTCTGATTTGAGCATGAAATGAAGATGATTGGTTGGCTGGAGTTATTGTTTAGGAGGGTATAGCAGTGCCCAAGAAACCAGCGGGATGCCCAGACCTGGTGTTTGAGAGGGTGCACACAACCTTCACCATAAACTACTGTCTGTTGCTATGATAGAATCAAAGCAGATGAAATGGTGGATAACACCAAGTAACTCATTAAAGTGATCCAGAAATGTGCATAGCTAAAGCATGGCAGAGATCTGGGAAGGACCCTCCTGGCTCGGAGAGCAGGCTCAGAAGAATCACTGCGTGCCGGAGAGCAAAGCAGAGGTAGATCAAGAGCTCCGAAGATCAAGAAGAGGATGGCGGAGCCTTAAAGCTCCATGGACAGGAAGGAATGGGTGTCCTGGTTATAGCATTGACTCAAGTTCTGCTAGAAATATTCGTGCACAGCATCTTTTGTGCCATCCTACCTTAGCAGAAGGATTTCTCCTTCTTCGTGCGTAAAGGGCTTGAAGAACTTAGTCAGGCAACATTCCCACCAATATATGTATGGCAGGTTATTTTCTTCACACACATTTCCCCCCCCTCTCACCCCCTCCAAATTTAAAATTATTTTTCTTATTTTTTTTCCAGCTTGTTATTTAGGTAGGTTGCTCTTCATGTTAAAAAAGATGACTGCTGTTTTTAATGCTTTTTCTTTTAATGATGTAAATTTTTCACTGTGGCAGAGCCAGGTGGCAATAGGTATCTTCCTCCGTTAGATCATTCAAGAGTCCTGCTGGTTGTTTCATTAATTTATTTAGGCAGGTTTATTATGTCCATTTTTGCTTTCCCTTTGCACAAAGGATCAAAAATAAGGTGTGCCATCCATGTGTGCAGCAGGGCTGCCTAGTTGCCTGGCTGCCTGTTCCTATCCTCCTTCCAGAGGCAGGATCCTTACTCCATCACCGAGGCTTTGTGCCATGTTCTCAAGGTCAACAAATGGAGACCGGGCAGACTGCTAAAAGAGGTCCAGTCAGCCCCAAAATGACCATGGAAAATCCCTGCTGTTCAACCTCAAGTAAGAGGGGATGATCTGAACTCTCTGGATGATTATTTTAAAAAAGGTCCATGTTAGGTATTTCAACAGTGATGCTTGGATGTCAGGAGAAGTGAATTACCCCCCTTGGCTGGGTGCCAGCTTAGGCTCAAAGATAATACTGTAACAGTTATTAACCTGAGTTAAATTTCACTGCTTTACAAGGCAAGAAAGGAGGAGGAAGACCCTGTTAATAAGATCTCTAGGGTCTGTTTTGGAGTTCTTGGTTTTGGTAGCCTTTCAGCAATGCTTAGCCAGACTGAAAGTAGCATTGATGAAGTTTCTTGGCTTTAGAAAAATGAAACCTATTTTTGGTATCTGGGCTATTTCAGCCAGCGGTATTTGTGGCGCATAACAGCATTTTAATGACAATTCCACAAATAAATGTGACAACTGGGTATCAGCTGAGAAAAGAAACAGTCTTTTTATGTCTCTGCATCACAGATAAATTCCCTCATGTGGAGTTTTGGCATCTTTAGTTGATTGCTCAAGTATAAGAAGAAATACTACAGAGCTAATAATAATGATTTTTAATACATGACCCTGCAAGTGTTCTGCTTATTTTTTGGGGGGGAATATGGCAAAATGACTTACAAAGTGAGATTTCTAGCTAAATTTCTAGCTGTGCAGGAGTATGAAGCATCTCTAAGAGCCTTCTTGTTTCCTGAGTGTGAAAGAAGCCTTAGAAATCTGTTATATAAAAAGGTGTCTCAACATTTTTTTGCCTAAATCATGTGCTCTTATGGATCTTTTGTAGCATTGGCAACAGGAGTGAATGGTGTGCTATCGTGTGAAATGTAGGCCTGGGATACTATATATCGTGTGTGGTTAACTCTAGGTCTCCTGCATCTCTTCTATGGGCAGGACTCTTCCTCAGAAGGAAACCTACAGCAATCATTCTTCCAGTGCGTAACTGGATGGTGCATCTCTCTTGTGGTTGGTGGTCATCTTATTTCGGTCTGTAATGTGCCTTATACGTGGAATTTGAGGCATAGGAAAGTTAAAGAAACTAGAGCAGGAGTTAGGGCAAGCGAGTAGTATGTCAGTCACCGCTGAGCGAATCCCTGGTCCTTGGGGTAAGGCGAGGGAGAGGGGCGAATTACTGCACTTCCCTCCTATCACTAGTCCCCAGAAATCAGTTCCTTTCTTCTGTGCTTCTCCAAGGACCTCATAAAAAGAGTTTAGAGTCTTTATCCCTGTGTTACAGACGAGGCGGCTGAGGCCCCAGGCAACAGAACGGACCGGAGAGGGTAAACGGCAGCGCTGGGGCGGCGCGCTCGCTGGCGTGGCGAGAGGGTCGTTTTCGGCCGTGCATCACGTTGCGCTGCCTGCGTGTAATCTGAGGTAATGGAAGCACGGGGGAGCAGTGCCTGCAACATAATACAAGAGCCGGGGCGCTGAGGACAACACCCGTCTATAAATACGAGTCACAGGTGCCTGCGGGGACCGGAGCAGTCCCTCTAGGCAACAGGGGTGGTTGTTTGAGGGGCTGGGGCCGGTACCCTGTTCCTCTTGTGTCCGCTTCCCCAAACAGCCTTTTCCCCTCCTTTGCTGAGCAGTATTAATTCTGAGGTGTTAGGGCCTTGCATCCCTGCTTTCTCTCCTCCCTTATGGCTAGCTTTGGCCTAACTCTGCGCCCTCTGAGGTCATTTGGACAGTTTCTGACGCAGCAGGAGCAGCGTCAGGGCCCTCATGAGAGCTCTTGACAATCCCTTCCCTTAAAGGGAAAGTTAGATGAATAAAATAGTTTCAGAAGCTACATGGTACGGTCATTCTAGACAGGGCGTATATAAAATAATGATAGTAAAACATACAGATTTAATGCTGCATCTAAAGCAATTCTTAGTGCTACCTCAACAACTGTAACAAGTCGGAAAGACGGGAAACGTATTTATTTTTATTGAAACTTCTTTAGAAATGCATGGGGAAAAAAAAAGAGTGCTTGGGACTGAAGTGGGATATCTCTAGGAGAGTGTGATGTTTCCTCATGTTCCTGGTAGGGATTTAGTGTGCAGTACTGACATGCAGCAAAAGCGGGAAAGATGGGCCAGAGAGCCTAGAGCAGAGTGCTCCAGCTCAGCCCTGTCATCCCCGCGAGCAAGGTCAGACATCCCCTGGTAGGGCCCAGGGCCTTGGCCAGAAGGAGCTGTGCACAGAGCTCCCTGCCCCCTTCCCAAAGAGGGACTTGGAGGCAGGAGCTTGGAGGTGGGCACAGCGCGGGACTAGAGGCTGGACAGGCCTCCAGGGAGCAGCGACCAGCCACTGTCTCCAGCAGTTCTGGTGGTGCAAGGGAGACCTTTCTTGGTAAAAGAGAGCCTGGGACCTTTTCTCTTCCTGGCGCTTGCAGGTACAGCAGAGATGCTGCTAACAAGGTCCAGACCGTGCGTAAGAGACGGGAGAAGAGCTATGTGAGCAGGTCTGCTTGGGCTTTCAAACGCACCTCTTCAACAATGACCATCTCCTCCAGAGTGTGTCCTTCGGCCTCTCACTGATCTGCTGGCTCTTGGCGGATTCCCAGCCTCAGCAGTGGCAGGTTTTGAGTGTCCTGTGCTACAAAACAGGTTCACAGGAGAAGGAATTGGCTTTGACTTGGCCTTTGCATCTCCGTCTGAGATAGATCTTTTAAGATACATCCTCAGTGTTGTCTGCCATAGACATACCCTGTCACTTGCTTTTGTTCCAGCAGTATCAGGCAGAAATGTACAGTTTAATATGAAGTTAAAAATAGCTTTGTTTTAAAGCACCCTCCCCTACCTGGTATTAATTTCCATGGAGTCAAAGCATTACAAATTCTCTTGGTTTCTGTGACGGCTGCAGACTGAACTAGGAATATTATTTCTTCCAAGCAGAGTTTTCATGACATCAAAAAGTAAGTTTTTTTGCAGACCTACCTAAATCATTGCGATCTGTTCTGTCTTAAAAGAGAGATAACAATTGAGTTTTGATTTGCATTCTTCTAACATGCTTTTTCTCTCTTTTTTTCCTTTGCATTTGAATTGAGCAGTTCTTTATTAGGCATTCTTGGAACAGGCAACAGTATTGTTTTGGCTTTCTTCCTAAATAAAAGTTAACTTAAGGGTGTCATTGCAGCTTTCCAAATAATAGCAATAAAAAATGAATAACCTGACAGACTCGGAGTCAGGCTGTGGTTACATGTTCAGGTGTATCCGATCTGTATGTTAACAGGTAATTTGGCACTACCAGCTTCATTTGGATAGAGTCTGAAAACACAGACGTGTTTGTGTTTCGTAAAGCAGAATATGCTAGAGCACATGGCATCTGAGCTGGCTGTGGGAGGATAGATGATATCTGGTCAGCCATAAACATGGATCCATAAAACACGGAAAACGTTGCGTCGGTGGAGAGAGCTGCGTAGTCTGCGCTCGGTCCCCTCTGGCTGTGGAGCTCTTGTTTTGCTAGAGCTCTCCCTTAATACCAGGCTGGTTGGGTTTTGGCACCAGGACTTGTATTCCTCACTTATTCCTATGCTGATAAGTTTGGCAGGTTACTTGGAGAGCTCTGAGTTGGCTAGTGGTAGTTGGCTCTGTAGTGATGGGGCTGGGAGACACCTTGTTGAAGGCAATGCATGTTAAGAGCTGCCTTAGGTTTGAGGTACCTGTGAAGTACCTGTTAAGCTCCACTGTGTAACTAGGCCTTGAGACATAAGTGCTGCTAGGAGCCTTTGCCTTGAGGCTTGAAGGGGAGCTGGAAGGGCTCGGGGGACGCGCACGGCAGCTGGTCTAACAAGCCACAGAAATGGGCGGATTGAGACTGTCATCTACATGGGAGAGAGACACCCGAAGTGCCAGGTTCACTGAGACGGACAAGAGAGGCCTGGAGACGCAGCGGGCGGCGCTGTGATGGAGAGAAGGAGCTCTTCCCCATCCGCTGCTGTGTGGCAGACACAAAAGCCATCTCCTTTTTCTGCTTCTGCTGCCGTTGAGGGAACCACTGTGTTGTGGCTTGTGTTTGAAGCAGTAAAACTTTTCCGTTTAGCAACTACTGACAACCACCGGTTAACTTCAGGGGTCAAAAAACAGGAAATGTTTTCTGCATTACATAGCTAATGTGCTGTTGCTGTGAATGTTGTTTCTATGACTCTTTACAATTCTTTATATCAAAACTTTTTGGATTTTACAGCTTGTTCTCCATATTTTCCAAAGCTCCCAGAAAAAAAGTTGCAAGAAATTGAACTTCTCATAAGTGTTATGAGAAGTTACTTATGGGAGGGAACTCTCTTCTAACTGGAAGTTAATAAAGAGTTTCCGTTGCTGGAACCCAAGCTTTACGTATTGGAGAGGAAACTGGGTAAGGCACTGAAGTGGGACTAAACCTGGTGTCATTTCGTCCTTGCTGCAGATGACAAGTGAATAAGTTAATTCTTCTTTCCACTTTCATCTGTAATGGATGTTTTTGGTGCACCTGGTCTACTTGAGTATTAAACGTAATGGAGAGGACCCTGTCCCTGACTCTCTCGTCGCACGGCAGGGTTTTGGTCAGAGCCGCGTGCTGGCAAGCTCCGTGCAGTCGTATCCAAATGCTGGAGTTCTCTCCCCAGCTCCCCTTGCTTACAGCAGCTTTAAAACAAGTAGTTGTACTTGTCAACTAGTGAAGCGGTGTCGGAGTTGATTATTGCTGCAGGTGAGCAGTTTCCAGAAGACTTGCTGTGTCAGGAGCGGCTTTCCTTGGCCGAGTACAGCACGTGATGGTCTGCGGTGGAGGAGGCAGCGAGCTGTGCCCTCGTCCTGCCAGAGATGGCCGGGGGGAACCGGTGTCCTTGGAAAGCCTCGCGGCAGTGTCTGTGGCCCACGTCTTGTGTGGGGCACCCCCTAGGATGTTGTGGTAGTTAAGCCTTGGTTTTTGAGACCACTGCCTGGTGAATGTCAATATGAGTGTCGTTGATAGTAAGGCAAGTCGCGCTGTTGTCCTTGCCGAGAAGGGGAGAGCATTGTGGAGCTCGTGGATGAGCCCTGAGAGGGCAGGGAGCTTCCCGGCTTCCGTAAATCACGGATCTGGGGCAAGGCCCCGGGCTCTCGGTCGCCCCTTGGATGCGAGACCTCTTTCTGCCTTTCTGCTATCGTGAACCCGCCTGCAAAGGGCTGGCTGTAGGGGGGAAGTTACTTCACGCAGCCGACAGCTGGAGGCGGCAAAGCCGCCCTCGCCCGGCCCTTCTCCCTGCTGTGGGAAAGCCCTGGGGAGGTCCTGCAGCTCCATGGGCTGCCAGGGAGCAGCGCTGGGGGCTGCAGCCTGGGGGTCCCTCACAGGCAGAACGGCCCCCGTGCAGCTTCTCCCTTCCCCAGGAGCCTCTGCCTTCAGAGTGACCCACAACTTGAGCGCTCGCGCTTTTTGGTGCCAGGGCAGGCGTGGGAAAGGGCTTAGGCAGAAATAAATTCAGAGGCCTTGCTGGGGGAAGGTGTTGCAAGGAGCGCTAGATAAGCAAAGGGCAAGCAAGGTGAGCGGGGACCCAGGTTCCCATGCTTGGAGAAAGGTTCCCAGCGCAGGCAAGGAGGCGAGCGTGGCCGCAGGCCCCGCCAGGACGGGAAGCTTGGAGCCCGGACAGCAAGCTGCCTCGGATTAGTTTCAGTGTCAGCGAGGGAAGGGCTCAGCTTACGCGCAAGGCGCACGCGAGCGCGGCGTAGCAGCAACCCGCCGCTCGTCGTGGCGGACCCCGCACCCTCCTCGCGGGCAGCGCGAGGCTGCGGCGTGCAGGACGTCGCCCCTACCTGGCCCTCGCCCCGGCCCTGGTTGGCGTCGCTGCTCTCGGCGCCTTTTTCAGTCGCTTTCGAGAGGACGCTCCGGCGGCCGATGGTCAAATGGAGCAAAATGTCACAGAGGGAGACTATTTTCATCCCTTTCGCTGGGGGGAGGGCGGCGAGGGGAGGGGAGAAGGGGGCCAGAATAAATGTCATAACAGACCTGAAGTTAAAGAGTGTTCCTCCAAGCTGGGGCTGCGCTTGCTGGGCTCGGACTCGCTGAGCTGGAGCGAATGTGGAAGGTGAGCCGCTGTCGCGAGCCGCTGTTTCCCCTCCTGCTGCAACAACTGGATGGAGCAGCTGGTGCTGTCCAGGGACTGGAGGTAGGTCTGTCCCGCGCTGCCGAGGATCGGGATTCCTGGGGAGGGATGCAGCGGCTTCAGGTTGGACCTGTGAACTCTCCTGCTTCCTTCTGATTGTTCCCTGTTGATGAAGGATGTGACGGATGTAAGAGATTGAGGTTCTGTTAGTTTAACGCAGGAAAGTTTCTAAGCAGTCCTAGAAGCTGGAGAATCCTCTGAATCCCGTGATTTGGGTTGTTGCAAGTGACTGTGATATCCTGTGCTTTACAACACGCGTGAAGGAATACAAGCATCCAGTGGAAACCTGTCCATCTTGTCTTGTGTTATTGCTTGCTTAATAGATGCTGTGTGGATGATTACAGAGTGATTTCATGAAAATTCATTTTTATCCTGTGTACGATCTGTCTAGCCTGTACTAGCATATTACAGTTACTCCTTGGATAACATCAGTGTTGTGGTTTCTTGTCAGTGGCAAATGGTCTTGCTGAGCCAACTTCTTGATCTGTTAAAATCATTAAGATTGGTAGCATAACATCTCCCTGGATCGCTGTGATAGCAAGATAAACTCTGCGCGCAGTGTTAGGGAAAGAAGGGGTTTATATCTGTCTGTATTGCTGAGAAACTGGTGAATTTTTTTTTTAAGGCCTTAATCTGCAGCCATAACTACATGATTGTAACCTGCAATTATTAATTGGGAGCAGGGCCAGTAAGCACTGCAGAGCTGGAACTGATATTCCCGGAATTATGCAAAACCACGCCGGGGAGCAGAGCAGCAAGGGGCATGCTCTGTGATAACTGCGTTCCCAAGGAGCACACAAGAGGCAGGGAAAGCGTGTGAATAGGCTCAGTCATGGGTCTAGGTCAGAGAGACCTAGACAGAAAAAATGCGGGATAAATATATCTTGGAATCTTCTGCTTTTCCATATTTGAAAGTCTCCTAAACGTGTCATCACCTTACATCTGCATGCTGAAGATGAGCGCTTTGATAAGGTATGATTGATTGTGCTAAGTGTGACAATAATAAAGGGCATGTCTAAACATACGGTAAATATTTTCCTTCTCCTGTGGAAAATGTTTACATGTGAAGACAGAATTTAGGTTTTGTCAGCCAACGAAGCAGTTGATGACACCAGGAGTAGAGCCCTCTAGTAAGGTTGATCTCAGGCAATAAATAAATAAATAGCTGATTAGTGCTAACTGAGGGTCGGGAGGAAAAATGCAGCGAGTGCATTTATTTATATTCCTATCAAAGGAATGGCGTATGCTGGTGTGAGAAGGTGGAAGTGCCTTTCCAGAAGGCAGGCGATGAGAAGTGGGGCTGGCGTATCGAAGTCAGTGGGCAGTCGTCTGTTGGAGAGGGCCCTTTCTGTGCTCGCTGAACGCTGCAGGCCTAGACCCTGCCTTGGGAAAGGGCAAGGGGGCCTGGAGATCCGAGGGGGAGCTCTGGAGATGGGAGCTGGCTGCTCCAGGGAAAGGAGAGGCCAGGGCAGCGAGTGCTGGTGCTGAGGCTGCCTAACTCCTCTCGGGCTCTCCCCTCTCTGCGTTGTTCCCATCGTTCCAGGGCTGCTCCTGTCCCCCGGCATGGGTGCGAGGGCAGGAGGGGGCTGGGACTGGCCAGAAGACATCGCCTTAAGGCCAAGTTGCTGCTTTCCTGACACCCTTGGAAATAACTCGTTGGGCGAAGGCTCGCGGCCGCCCTAAGCTGCGAGCAGAGGTGAGAATGCTGGAAACCTAACGCTGGCTTTCAGCCAGCGCTGCTTCTCCCTCACGACTCCCATCCCATCCTTCCTGCTTTTATTCTCTCCCCACCCCCAAAGCATGGGAATGTAGTCATTGTGTTTTGACCCAGTTTCCAAATTCACTGTACCTTAGTCATTGGGAAAAAAAGAAAAGGGGGGGGAAGAGAAGAATTAAGAATGAAAAATAGCCATAAGCCCATGCCGCTGGAGCAGGAATGTCGGAGCGCTGTTGGAATTATGTGCTAACAGATTCGTAGGACAGCTGTTACTATGCAGCTTTTAATGAAGAAAAAAAAAAAAAAGAAAGAAGTATTTTACTGAAGTTCTTAATGTTGGATCTGTGATAGGCAAACCTGGTAAGGCTCTGAGTTCAAGTGGACTTCAGATACAGTACTCCAAGCAGAGGTGCCTGTGTGAAGTGCCTGGATTTTCAAAACTTGGCTGGAGATGTCATGGCAGCCTTTCTTGTGGTTATTTCTGGCAGCTCCGGCTGCCAGTTGGAACGTGGCGCGATAGATATGTGTGGAAGTGGAAAGGCATGGGTGTGAGTGCTGGTGTGCATAGGGGCCTTTTAATAGAAGCAGGCTTGGCTTAAGATTTGGCTTCTGAAATGAGCAAAGACTTGGGGAGCAGCTGTGAGTACGAAATCCAAAGCAGTTTCCTCCTCCTGGCTGTTACAATATAAGAGGCTCAAAACCATCCTTTGAATTGATTTCCAGCAACGGTTAATGTTCCTTTGACTCTCCCCACCAGCCTTGCAAGAAGGCTCCATGTGATGAGGAAGTCAGGACTTAACCTCAGGAAGTAAGAGAAGAGGACGGAGAGAGGGAGGTGAGAAGATTTGGCTCGGAGGCATGAGCAAACGCAGTCTTCTGATGACTTGTGCTCTGCGTGTCCTGGCCCACTTGTTGTGCTTTACCTGGGCTCGGCCATCACTGGGCTGTCCGCAGGCTGCCCCGGTGGCTGTTGGGTCCCTCACACTGCAGCAGGGACGAGACTGTGAAGGCAAAAGCGTGCCCAGGCGGGCGGCTCCGCTGCAGGCACGGCCAGGCTCAACGTCCTGGTCCCAGGAGAGGGCTGCTGAGGAGCCTGGCAGGTGTCCTTGCCATGGTAGGAAGGAGTGCAGGGGTAAGATGGGACCGTGGTGGGGCGGGGAAATGCAGGCAGAAAGTTTGAGGCTCTGACAGAGGGAGATAATCCTTGTGTGTCTGTATTAAGAAAATGATGCGTGAGATTCTTCAAAGGAAATATGTTATTCTGGTGTTTTGTAAGCATAAACTGGAAGCTTACCCTTTGACAGGGCTTTGTTAAGAAGCTCCACCGGAACAGGCTGTCCCTCTGTGTCCATCAATACTGCGTCGTGCGCTGAGTCCCGTCCCATGCACCGAATGTCCTCTCAGGACAGTGGTCTCCTCTTCCCGCGTAAATGCGGAGGAGAAGCCTTAAGGTCAGTAGTTTCTACAGCAGCAGACGCTGCTTCGGCACACTTGGGCCTCACATAGAAGCAGTTCTTGCAAATTGCTGGATCGGGGATGCTCCATAACCACGCGCTGCTGGCGACCCTTGCAACTGCTTGCTGAGCACCGGGCAGGCGGCGGCGCGGCGCTGCCTCCTTCCCCTGTCCGCTCGGAGGCAGGCCGCGTGCTGGCGCCGTGCGGAGGAAGGGCGGCGGGAGGTAACAGCAGGAAGCGTTTAAGGAGGTGGTTTCGGCAATAGGTCTCGTGGGCAGGTTCTCCCCAGTGCAATTACGCGGAATTTGCTGGCAGTGCCTATGCACAACTCGGCTATTGATCTTCTTGGCCTTGGGTGCAATGGCCACAATATTGGTGGGGCTGGCCAGGGTGTGGTAGGTTTTTTATCTAAAGGTGTTTAATGGGAGGGACTGTAATCTTGTAAGGTGTATTGCTTTCAGTGGACTTTCAGCTAGGGTTTCCCTCCCCTCCCTTGTGAGGAGTCCCTGCAATTTGGGGCTGCACCCTGCAGAGTCTCCCCTCTCTGCTGATCTCCCTGGGCTTGTAGCAGCTGCTGGGCTGGCGAAGGTGTTGAGGGAGCAGCCGACTCTCAGGGATGCTTTTTTCCTGAAGTCCCATGGCTCTCAGCAATTTATCCTGCATTATTTTTGGCTTCCCAAGCAAACAGAGCACCCCAGTAGCCATGAAGACACCCCTGCTTGGCAGGGAGTGATAGTACTTACCCCTTATAAATACCATCGATGACCAGTTTTGTTCTGATCATATGTAATCCCAGGTTTTGCTTTTTATGATGGACTTCATTTATTTTTGACCTTGGTTTGGACTGGACTTTGCCAATTTATCTAGTTTTGCTTTTGTTCTGCCCCTCTCCTAGGAGACTTTGCACTTCATGGTCCCTTACAGTGGCAAAGACCTTTTAGAGTTGCTTGGGCTGCTGGGAATCAGTTGTTTGCTTTAAAATAGTCTGTTTCCATTGGAATTACCTAACAAAACATTTAAAAATCGTTATGTCTTCAAAGCTGTATTAATGAAACATACATTTCTGACTAGATTTGACTTGGCAGAGTTTCCTTCAGATGTTTTGTTAAGGATACACTTATATAAAAGAGTCAAGAAAGAGTGAGAAATGTGGAAATCCAAAACAGTAAATGATCGTGCTGTTATTTAATCCTTTGAAAGGGGAAGCAAATTTTTATGGTGACCCAGAATAGATAACGGAGTGACAGATATAGGTTAGTCCCAAAGCAAAATAAACTTTTGGTATGCAGTGTTAAGTTGTATGTGGCATAAAATAATCTGGAATTTAGAAATGAAGTGGTAGAAGGGGAGATAAGATCAGGTTACTTTGAATGTTAATTTAATGGAACTTATCAGTTCTTCTTGCTTTGCCTTTTTATAGGTCTCAAAAGAGGGCACCCAGTTAAGAAAGATGCAACACTTGAAAGGCTAATCCAAGGAAGCACTATTGTTTCCTGGGAATAAGGACCGTGCAGTGTCCATCACAATGGTATTTGTCAAAGGCACGCCTATAAACACTCAGGTTGTAGCCTCTTTTGCTAAAAACGTTTTATTTGGGTCACCCTGGTTCGCAGCCTTGCAGCCCTGGTGGCAGCGCTGGCTCCAAGCAGAGCGCGCTGACGCAGAGGAGCTTCCAGGGAAGCCGCTTAGCCGCCTTTGCAGCGCTCCGGAACGTGCCCTAGCAGTGGAGGAGAGGCAAGGATTTAGTTTGAGCCCAGCAGGAAGAGATGGTTTTGCTTGGATGTGCTTTGCCCTAACACTCCCCACCACCATCTGCTTCTCAGAAGGTTTCTTCAGCCAAAGGAGTTCCACTTACTCTGGACTGCATGTTGCAGGGGTGTGTGTGTGTGTGTGTATGTATTACATATACATATATATACATATATATATATCATGTGATGTTGGTGGCCCTGGCTCCCCACTGCAGGTGGGTGAGTTGCTCCGTGCCGCTCCAGCCAGCGGAACAAGGCCACATCCCTGCCCAGCCGTGGGCCTCGCTCCGCATGCGGAGCACGGGGCTGCGCTCGGAGCCGGCCAGCGCTCGAGTCGCCTGCGATGCCTTTTCCCCTGTTTCTGCTATTCCGTTCCGGCTCCCGGGGCTCGGCAGCGGTTCCAGCAGAGGGCTCCCGAGCAGCGCTGCCGGAAGGCACGGCAGCTGCTCCAGGATGAGGGCCTCTGGGCAGGAGCAGAGGCCGCTGCGGGAAGCGGGAGCAGCGGCAGGTCCGAGATGGGCAGGCCTGGCTCGCAGACGCGGTGCGGCTCCACCTGCCCCTTGTGTCCTGTGCTTTGGGCATCCGGCCTTGCAGTGCTCCGCAGCGCTCGGCGTGGGTGGGAGGAGGGCTGGAAGTGACCAGCGGTAGCTGTCCCAGACCATGAAATCCCTTACAGAGTGCCTGCCTTGCCACACAAACGAGTAGGCAGGCCGTTGTGGCAAATGGGCTACCCTAGTGAGCCAGGACAGCTCCTTCTCTCAAGCAGCCAAATTGGGCTTTTTAATTAGACGTATATAAAGCAAGAAGCTTAAGCCTCCAGCGTTCAATTCTGTTTTGTCTCAGCTGGCTGTTTCTTTGTTGTCCACACCTCCTACTTCTGCCTCCTTCAGCTGAAACAAATGCAGGGAAGTCAGCAGGAGAGCAGCAGCTTGGGCCCCAACCGCGGTGCCGCAGTTGGCAGGCCGGGCTCGGCTTGTGTCACGAATTAGCGCCCAGGTGGAGGTGGTCCGAGGAGGCAGCTGCCTGCTCACTGTTGGGTTTTGCTGCTAACCTAGGCAGGAATATAGGAAAATGCAGAACCTGCTGATCTTGTTTGAAAAGCCAGTAAGTGTAAGCTGGCTTACAATATACTTGTAGCAACCAGAGAGCAAGGTAGCGCTGTGCTGGGACTTTGCTCTGTTTAGATTTCCCAGGAAGGCAGTGAAAAGGACGGACAAACTCCTGTATTTTTCGGGGCTTGACCACAAGCAGAGAACGCAAAGAGGGGAGAACTGGATCGCCTTTCCTGGGTGGTGGTTAGGAGTTAGTGCTGTCGGACTAATTTGGCTCTTTTATTCTGCTCACTAATGGAGGAATTTGCTGTATTGACTTCAGCAACTAGAATGAAAGGTGTTCCTGTCTGCTTGCAACAAAGCAAACAAGGAGCAGCAACATGGTCTCTCGGAATAGTTTTGGTCGGGGGTTCAGAACATGCACGACTGATTTTGTTACTGCAAAGAAGATTACTGGGAGGCATGAGAGCTTTCAGGGTTGAGCCCGCTTTGGGAAGTGTTGACTTGGCATTGACTGTTTTGTCAACAAAGTAAAATGATACAAAAACCCTGGTGGAGAAGCATGCCTGTAGCCTCTCCACACCTAGTTCTTTTTGTTGAAATGCTTATATGCTTCTGAGCCTTCCTGACGGAAATTGTATTGCTTTTGGTGTAATCTAACCCTAATACTTGCAGGCTGTGCTGCCTTGGTCTCGAGTACAAGGTTTGCTCTGGCAAAGGCCTGGCATCAACAAGGCCCCTGAGGACACCTTGCAAAGACACTGGGCTGGAGACCCCGCAAATGGACAACCAATAGACAACAAAATACCTTCCCTTTGGCTGGAAGTTGCTGGACAAAATCTTTTTTGGGGGAATGCATACAGTGCAGGGTGCGGTCATGTCAAAATGTACTTACACATGGCAGTGTCATGCAAACTGGTTCTTACTGATGGGGTTTCTAGCATGGTTGGTCCCCATGATGGGCAGAACGATGTTGTCCCACTCGTGTATTTCTCTGTACGCAGGATGCACTCGGAAATCTTGGCTGAGACAACCAGCTTGGCTCTTGATGGAAGGAGTCCTGGACACGGTTTTGCTAGGGTTTTAGATCATTGTATGTACTGATGGTATATGTAAAGACTGACTTGAAGCTCGGGCGTTTTAATGCCAAAACAACTTTTAGCTAAAAATTAAATGCTTAGGTTTGAGCTGATAGTATTTTGTTAAATGATTTGTGAGCAAATGAGGTGTTGCCTAAAAGACAACTGCTAAGGAGGGCCAAAGAGATGCTTGTCCCGAGGAAACTAAAGACAACGGAGCGGGGAAAAAACTGGAGCCCCCTATTACTTGTCTGGGTGGCAAGAAGCAATGGCCATCTCCCGAAGCAGCTCAAGAGGGGAACTTACAAGTTACTTCAGAGATGGATGTGAGCCTGAAGGTTCATCTCAGCTGCAATAGTGGTGTTAAAGGGTGAGGAGAAGAGTGCTGGAGCCGGAGCTGTCCGTATGCCTGGGGGAGAGGGGAGGAGGGTTAGGAACTGCGAGGTATTTGGGTTAGGGTTTGCCTATGCTCAACTTCTACATTCATTTCATGCCTGGCTTTGGTTAACACAGCAGCTGTCATTCGTTAAAATGAAACATAGCTAGAAAAAATGAGAGTCATTTTGCCCTGGTCGGTGAGCATAGGAAACCCATGCGTTGCTTGAACACGGGTTCTGCAGGAGTTTGATTTATTAAAGGGAGCAGCTTAGGCTCAGACCAGAGATCTGAAAGCACTCAGGAAGGTGCGGAGAAGGAGCTGCTGGACCGGCAGCCTCCAGACGGATACCTGTGTTCAGAGGCCGAGGAAGAGCCGGGGGGAGAGCAGCCGGGGGGACGGCTCCTCTTCTGCACCATCTCTGCTCTGACCAGCAAGTGCTGCTGCTTTTTTGCCCGTGCCGTATGTTTGCCTGTATCCCCTGATATATCATTTGGACAAGTGACAGAACTGGTGCCCGGCAGTTCAGGAGTTAGTTGGTTTTCTACACGGAGCACCAGCAGCCGCTGGTCCCTGTGCGTTCGTGGCCTTCCTACGGGGGGATTGCTGCTCGGCCGTGATGCTTCCCAATTGTGTGCAGAGCCTAGTTGCTTTACAGTGTTTTACAAGTCTCCTCAGGGAAGCATGGTGCGAAGGGCGCCGCTTGCAAGCAGGAGCGTGTGTGAGACGGGATCTAGGACGGGAGGCAGGGGCAGCAAGGACGGCCCGAGGGGACGGAAAGGTTGGGCTGGTGGGCAGCAGCGCGGCCGCAGCACGGGCAGCGCGCGCCGGCCTCGCGCACGGGG
>VZSV01000249.1:116552-169829 GCA_013398735.1 Nothocercus julius | reverse complement strand
AAAAAAAAAAAAAAAAAAAAGAGGAAGCTTGGCTCGCTGGAGCTGACAGAGCTTTAAGAGCTGCATATTGTGTGTGGGAATAGAATTTGCTCCTTCCTAATTGCTGATGTCAGAGTCTGCAGAAGCGTGCCTGCTTCCTCTTCTGGCTTGAAATCAAGTGCAAATTGTTTGTGCATTAATGAGAAGGTACAGGCGAGACCGAAAAGCCCACCGAGAGCTCCTCAACCCCAGCAGCTACTTCACAGCAGAGTTAATTCTGTAGTTACATTTTCCAGTCGTACGCCGTGTGCTTAAACGGGACTGTTGGCGTCTGCCCGGGCGCTCTCGCTCACCTGCCTGCGTGCCTAGGAGCTGTCGGGCTTGCAAGGGTCTCTGTCCCTCGTCTTCCTGCGAGTAATGGGGTGCTGAGGGGAGCGCCGAGGGAGCCGTCCCAGTGACCGGGGGTCGTGTCAGAGGGCTGCAGCCTCTGGTTCTGCAAGGCTGTGGTCCAGCTGGTGTTTTTTGCTTTCGCTAAACTAGGCAGGATGTAAATTTACCTGCTTGCAAGCACCAGGACCGTCTGAAGTGCATTAGTACAAGCTCAAGTGGTGCTTTTTCTGTGCACCCCCTGCAAATCAATCACTCTTCTGAAATAACCCCCCCGGGCTTCTACCTTTTCCAAAGCAATACCACGGGAGTGCCTGGTGTGCCTCTCTGCCCTAGCACCCCTGCGAGTGCGAGGTCGGTGTCTGTAAAAGCGGGGCTGGACCGAGAGAGGAGGCTCCTTGGAGCTGCCTTGTGAGCGCTTGAAGGCTCTGGCAATTGCAGTGGGTTCGTGGATATCCCAGGAGTGCCAGGCGGCTGGTGCGTTGCTGCTTGACAGAGTGGGAAGTGGGATGAGGAGGAAAGAGGGGCCTTTTTTTTTATTTGTTCTCCTTTTTTTTTTTTTTCTTTTTTTTCTTCTTTCCTTTCCTTCTTGGGAGGAGGAGGGATGGAGCAGTCGTGTGTGCGCAGGGCATTCCTCTCAAGTTGGCAGCCTGTGCGTGCATCCCTTCAGCTCCCGCGCGCTGAATTCAGCAGGGCTTGTACAGTGCTGGGAACTGTGAAGCATTTTCCTCTCATCTTCCACATTGTGGTTTTAGATCGAGGCACTCATGGGCAGTCGGATAACAACCCGATGGGTTAGTTTTCCGCTGTAGTGTTGTTCCTAGCTGGGTTTGAAAAGGAATTCTGTAGGGGAACTTTCAAAATAGGCTTTCGTAACCCTACTGTCGGTGCAGGGCAAATGCTTCCCTTACTGATGTCTTATGTTGATAAGAAAAGGTTGAATTTGTGCACAAAGTGCAGTTCAAAGAAAAACATCCCCGTGAGAATGGGACATGGGCAGCTGCTGCTGTTCTCGGAGCTCCCTGACTATGGGGAGGGCGCCTGGCTCCGTCCCTGCCGCGGTGCTCTTTCCGCAGCTGGTGCTTGGGTCTGCGGGGCTCCTACCGGGGCTCCCGCCGGGCTGGCGGTGCCGCCCGAGGCAGGCGGAGCTGAGGGCAGCGCTCGCGCCGCTCCTCTGGCTTGCCAGCATCAGGGCAGCAAGGAGCCCGCGTGAGTGTCCTCAGAAGAGCAAAAGCTTGGGGATTAAATCTCTCCTTGCAAGCGGGGTGCTCTTCGTAGCAGGTTGAAAGACGCGGGGTGGGAAGCGAGCATGAGGGGTGTATTTCTGCCCATACGGTACCGAGCCGCTTGCAGTGCGGCGCTGGCCGAAGCGACCACACCGCGTTAGCGAGATAGCGGCCTCGCCATGCCCCTGCCACCCGCCTTTCGTAGCCTTCCGCTGTGCCTCGCGGGAGCAATGCGACCCCTGGCTCTGAGCAAATCGGAAGGGTTCTGATAACCGCTATCGGGCTTTCTCACCCGGAGTCACTTGGCTGCTGCTGGCTGCTAATGCACTCAGGAGGCTCTGCACAACCCAGGGCCCCGTTGGCAGCTCCTGTCGAGAGAGGAGGGTGTCCCTGCCACGGCCTCGCGCCGCTCCTGGTGCGGGGCCAGCGGGCCCGGGGAGGCACAAGGCTTTCTCTGAAGGACCTTTCAGGTGAAAATACAGCAGAAATATTATTACGGAGTTGGTGCTGAAGTGCTGCTACCGTGCACAGCAGGGCTGCTTTATTTCTTGTCGCTGCTGGGACCAGCCCTGAACGTGGCATTGCCCCTAGCATCCTGTTTCTCCTGACCTCGCCCTGGGTCGTGCGCTGTTGGTAGCGTCTCGTTTGGTGATAAAATAATGTGTGGCTTCAGGAGAGAGCTACAGAGCTTGGAAAATACCTCGTGAAATACTGTGGCAGTCTCCTGCGGGGGTTGCCTGCTGTATCCTGGTCTTTCTAGACCTTTATAATACTAATTAATTGATTTAAAAAAAAAGCCTCCTGTGGGATGGGGTATGGCTGGTTATTTTTTGGAGTACTAAACAACGGGGGTTACTGCAGCCTTTGGGGATCCGGAGGAAACACACCGCAGATTTGTGCCCGAATTTACAGCTGTTGAAGTGAGAGAACAGGGCGCGTGTAGTGTGTGATAGTAAGATGTGACCCATCCTGCTTGAGAAGGACCCCCCGGGGTAACAGCGTGACTATTCCTGCTGCGAACACGGGAAGAAATTGGGAAGGGCTCTGTTTGCTGGTATTCCTGGTGAGAGGAGTTGTTGAGGAGCCAACAGGGGATCACCAGAATCCAGATCCTTTTTGCTTGCGGCTCAGATGAACTTTCGACATCGGGATTCCAGAAATGTTTGTTCTTAGCAGAACTAGTCTTGCCAGAGAGGTAAGAGGAAAACTAAAGGGGAAAAACTGTCTGCATAAAAAGAAAAAATTGCGTGTGTATGTATATTGATACATAGGTATGCATAATATATGCCTATCTATCTGTGGTGAATCTCTGTTTTTACTGTTCTTAAGGAAAGCAGTTTAAGTGAGGAGGGAGTCTTCCAAGCACCAGCATTTCAAATACTAGCGTTATTAGATAACTACACATGTAGGTGCATATTTCTGTTTTGGTTCTACTTGATATACGCTTCAAAAATGCTGCCTAATAAATCTCATTTTAGTAAGTCTTTTAGGAAGTCATTTTAGTAAGTTCTGGACTCATAAATCTCATGTGGTAATGCAAGTTAGAAACTTTGGACTTGTCGTTATTGGAATTGTTCAATGACTTCGTTTAAGATAGAGGATTCTATTGTATTCTGTTATTAATTGTAATTATAATAGTTTGATTGATTTCTAATGTTATCACCATAATTGATGGTAATATTTAAAAATATTTGGAGCTTTAAAAGGTCGATAGATTTTTATGACACAGCTCTCCTTAAAAGGAAGCTCGTTTCTCTGAGGTACAGTCCGTAACCAGCCAGAGACTGTGAAATTGCAGCTCATTATAAATTAGAGAACATTTGTCTTTGCTTTGTTCAATTTAGCTTCTATTGGCTACAGATTTTTTTTTTTTTTTTTTTCTGCAGAGTTTGAGGGTGATATTGAATTCTCTCTTTTGGTCAGTTTGAGTGCTCTTGCCTCTAAATCTAAAAGTTAGCTATTTCTACTGTCTGCCTACTTAGGAACGCAAGTAATTGTGAATGAAAAACTGTGCTCAGAAGCATAGGGGAAATGCTGTATATGATTTCTTTTCTTAACCTGCTAAAGATATCTGCTGTTAATCCATGGAATTAACAAAACAGGGTCAACGTGTAATCGTGTAAATGATTCTTCCCTGGGAGAGGGTCAATTTTACCTTCTTTTACAGGTTGGTACACTGAGCTGGTATTAAGTCAAAATCGCAGTGGGTTTGCAGGTGCAATAAATGGCTGGAGTTCTGTTCACTTAAACTTACGTTCTGTAGTAGGCTTGGTCTTTTCTGCTACTGATCTCTGAACAAAACAACATGCAGACTTTGATATCGATAAGTCCTTATGCAGATGATACCATCTTGAGTTGAGTGAGGGGAGTCCTGTGTGTCAAGTAGCGACCTTGGAAATGTTTATGATTTGCCCCCAAAAGGTGCAGAAACAGAAGTTTTCAGCTTCAAGATGAGAGCCTTCCTGCCTTAAGGGTTGTTTTTTTTTTTTTTTTTTTTTTTTTTAATGCTTTTACATTTTTAATCCCCTCCTGAGTTTCTTGAGCTCCTGCTCTAATTTCAGTTCTTAACCTTGAATACAGGGTTTCAGTTGACTGCTTTTATTGTACCTGTGGCTATAAAACTGACGCTTCAGACACGTCGTCAACCCTTACGCTTGAAAAGTGTAAGGATCTTTCAGCAAGGTTGCTAAACACAATAAGACGCTGTTTAGACTGAGGTTGGGAAAGAGTTGCTCAACAGCTCGAGGAAAAGTAGCCTGCGAGTACATCGAAGCTCTGGTGGGCCCTGGAACTGCAGGAAAACCAAATGTGCTTCTTGCAGATGAGAGCTGGGCGTGCAGAGTTTGCTGAGCCCTCGCAGTTGGTAGGTTTTGTTTTTGCGCTCATGAAGCGGTGCATTCTGCCCCAACTCCTGTCCGACTTGAATAGCGTGATATCATTTCCCTGCCGGACAGTTGGCGCTTTGAGCGGAGCCGCAGCCCGACCGGAGAGCCGCAGCGCCGCTCAATAGAGCGCCCTGTGTCTCCTCCTCATCGCCAACAATAGGGGCAAGGAGAAAAGAGCCGGGCACGTTGTTCCCTTCTGTCCCCAGTGACGATGCCCCCCATGCGGCGCTGCGGTAGCAGGCTGGGCAGTAGCGCCCTGGGGGTCTGTGGGGCTGCTGCTGGTGTATGTGTGTGCTTAAACAAGGCACCGGGATGAAGGAGACTGTGGTGCAATGAGCATCTGTGTCGGCGCCTCGAGGAGGTTTGGAAATGCAGAGCAACAGCCTGATCACAGGCAGCACGTTTGAGGTCGCTGCTCCCAGCGCAGTGGCCGTGGCTGCAGGACGTTTCTCCCAATACTTGGGGTGCTGCTTTCCGCAGGGCCGTTGCCTTAATCCTGCCAAGCACTTTAGCACAGGTGACTTGTGGCCCTTGAGCAGTTGAACTGATTGAGCTTAAAGGCCGGCCTTAAGTGCTTTGCTGGCCTGAGGCCTGCGTGGGGAGCGCCGCTGATAGGAGCAACGCGCGGCGCGATAGCACCGTGGGTGACGCAGGCAGGCAGAGCCAGCCCCGAGGCTCTGGACGTGGACGAGGTCTAGGTGCCACCACGAGCTCCTCGGCGCTGGCTCGTCAGCGCTCAAGAGCTGCGCCCAGTCTTGAGGGCATCGCCGCTCGGGAGTTTCAGGGCAGTGTAGAAGAGGTGGCTTCGAGTTACGACGTTGACCTGTAGCCCTGTCGGGTGAACGTTGCTGATTTTGTAGAGAATGGGTCTTGAGTAGAGAGACGTTAGCAAAGCGATGTGTTTAAATGGTGCCTGTTTTGGAGTCGGCTTGCGTGTCTGGCGACACATAGCTATTATCGACGCATAGCTTCTCAAAATGTTTTTGAAAGAGCAAAGTCAAGTTCACTTTCCCTAGGAATAGGATATACTTGAAGATTTGCCATAACTGTGTACATGCTTCTTATTCTGGTTAAAATAATATTTGTCCATTTTTGTCTTTTGACGCATGTTACCTGCTAATATATAGAAAGGTTACAATTGGATTCATTGGGATTTCAGAAGGGGAAGGGAATTTTGCTCCCCTAACTAAGGGCTTCAGTGCAATAAGAGCTTTGAAAATGCGTTCTGGGGCTCTCAGTGGAAGATACGTTTTATGCTTTACTCTGCCTATAAAGAGGTGGATTTCTGACACCTTACTGGGGTGAATCCAAATCCTGAATATGCTCTCGTCTCACACAAAAGAAGCTTTTCAGTTAGTGCAGCGGAGGAAAAGGTGAGCGTGTGCCGTTCTTGTGCTGTGAATTTGGAAGACGCTTCCTTCGATGAGCGCTGGGGTCTGCCTGAAGCCTCGCTCTGCTCAACGTGGCTAGCTTGCGTAGCTGGAGGAAGATTTTAGAGCATCGTTAAGTATTTTATCTGAAAACAAGTTCATTCAGAAAGACTGAGTGCTCTTTATACTGTGGATGCAAGTCTAAGAGTCACTGGAAATAAGCTTAGTTAGGCTTTGCACGCAAGGCAAAGGAAGAGTACCCAT
Organism: Nothocercus julius; assembly: GCA_013398735.1. Taxonomy (NCBI): domain Eukaryota; kingdom Metazoa; phylum Chordata; class Aves; order Tinamiformes; family Tinamidae; genus Nothocercus; species Nothocercus julius. Next base: position 163,718 of record VZSV01000249.1, on the reverse strand, counting down.
TAAGGTCGGGCAGATGACTCGTGTCCCTGATGCACGGCCGAAATGCCTAGCTCCCCTTCCGTTTCTCTGCCCGTGAAAGCGGCTGCCGGAGCGGGCCAGCTGCGCGGCAAGTGCCGCCCTGCGGCCAGGCTGGCCGGGCCCCTGGCTCGGAGCGGGGCTGCTCGAAGCCGGGGGCGCGTGGGGAGCAGCCGCACGCAGCGGAGACCGGCTTGCGGGGGCGCCCGCCGTGCTCGCGCTTGGTGGCACGAGGACCAGGTGGGTCTGCCTGGCAGGCCGTGCCTTTCCCCCTTGCCGGGTGCTCGGAGAGCCTGCTAGTGTGGAAGGAATGTGAGCAAGCCCAGGCTTGAGCGTTAGGCTTGGGCCCGCGCTTTGCTGACAGTGTAGGCAAGCCCGGGCATCCCTTCCTGCCTCTCGTGGGCACTCAACTACAACCGTGGTCCTCTGCCTGTTGGCACTTCCGTGGGCTGTTCCTATCTGCGGTGTGAGAGTGGACGTGCAGCGGGGACGGTCCCGTTTCTGCCCAGGACGGGTACTCTGGGCCCCTGGACGGACCGGGGAAACATCAGGAATTGCTGCAAAAGGCAGAAAAAAAGAGAAAAAAAAAAAAAAAAAAAAAGCCTCGTTTAGCAAATTTAGATTGGATCATCCATCTCTTCCCTTCGCCAAAAATGCGGTGTGTAATTTTTGTTGAAAGGGAATATGCTGCAAAATAGCTCTGTGGAAATCCCAACTATATCTTACAGTGTCAGAATCCTCTCCAGACGCTGGGCAAAGGAGAGGCATGTCTGCAGCTTTTAAAATAATTACTCGAATTAAAAATCAAGCTAGAGGAGCCTAGAGCCAACGCAATTCACTGAAAATGAGGTATACAACCTAATTTATTAAAAAGCATTGCAAAACCAACTTCTGCTCCTCACGGTCAAAATAGATCTCCTGGCGAGTAGCCTGAACGTCCTCCGAACCATGAGTGGTGGAGGAACGTCCGAGTGCTTAGGGGTTTCTGTGAACATAGGTTCAGTGCAAACGAAACCCTCTTTCTTGAGCCCATTCCTGCTTTTTTTAATTCTAGATGATGAGCAAGATGCCTTTGCCTTTACTATTCCTGCTACGGGAAAGGCATGGGTCATGAACAACTGGAAATTTTTCTGGGATGGCCTGACTCCAGGCTCATCATCAAACTAAGCAACTGATGCCTGTCAGGAGAAGGGCAGTTACTCCCCTGGATCTGGCCCTTAATTTGAAATTCTTGGTATTGTGTGTGGAGTCTTGAACTGTGGTATCAACCCAAGTTTTCTGGCTCTGCTCCCGGAACAATCATTCCGCTTAGCAGAGCAATAAGAAAATGCAAGATAATGGCTGCAGATAACTGGGATTTAATATTATCGTAGGCTATTTTCCTTTTACCTTTAAACACCGTATTGTGATTAGATGCTGGGCATAAAGCACTTCTTTGTTAACAGGTGTCTCCAAGAAGTTTGTAATGACATCAAGATTTACAAGCCCAGTGGTTACAGTCTGTGTTTCAGAAGGTGCCTGTGGCTGATGGCCGAGGATGATGACTCCGCCAGAGTCACCGTGGGCACCTTTTACCTTTCCTGTGCTTACCCAAGGCCTTATCACCCAAAGGATAAGAGGCAGCTTAATGTCCAGCCTCTGCTGAAAATTACGGGGAGCTGGGCACCGGCTCCTGGCCCACGGCTTGTGGCTTCAGGACAGCCAGGGAGACGAGGGGAAGGAGCTCGTTGGGGTGCAACACCCAGGCTGCAGAACTGCACAGCTTTTTTTTTTTTTTTTTACTTTTATTACTGCTTTTTTAACCCTTAGGCCAGCTAAATATTTCCTTGGCCCCGCCAGCCCTATAAGGAATGTAAGAAATAGTTTATTCTTTTATTCTTTTACGAATATACTGCATGTGTTACTGTATGGGAGAGCAGGTGGGGGGAATGGACTTGAACAAATAAACCTGGTCTCACAGATTTGCTGTAAACCAGAGGTTACCTGAGGATTCCCGGCCTTTTACCTCCGTAGCTTTAACTCCTGTTAGGGCAGCAGGTGCTAATTTTAATGCTCTCTTTAGAACCAGGCTGCACTTCCTTTTGTTGTATATCGTGTAGAGTGTGTTAAGGTTAACTGTGACTCTTTAAGATGCTTTTGAATTTATAAAATAGGAGGAACTTCTACTGTACAGAGCTCAGGAGGAGGAGGAAAGGGAATGAGGAAACTATTAAAAATATTACTGGTGTCTTGCTTAAGAAAAAATGCCCTGGCTCGAAAGCCTTATCAAAACAGCCAAGTTCTAAGGAACTTGGGGGTCACCCCTTCCTGAAGAGAAGATTTGAGACATTCCTGGGAAAGTTGTGCTTGTGGCCTTGTCCCCGTTTGTGTCGCTGGAGTCGGAAGGAGCCAGCTGCTGACCTTGCTTGCGGGGCTGTAAAAATGCTGCGGGAGCCTGCGAGTAACCCGAGCAGTGGCCCTTGGGCAAGGGAAGGTGCAAGAGGCCCGAACTTTATAGGGCAGCTCTTTCCACAAGTATGACTTTTATTTTTCCCCCCACAGTCCATTCCTAGACGGGCTAAGGGTTTTCAGGCTCTGTTTCAGATCACTGTGTTCAAGCCAGACTTTCTCTGCTTTTCCAGCCCTCTGTTTGGTTCGCTTGTCAGCCTTGGCACTCGTGCGCAGGTCGTTTTGGAGGGCACGGGGCCCCCCACTACAGTTTTACTTAGCAGCAAATCACGGTGCTGCAAGTAGTTAGTTGCCACAGGTTCCTCCTGCCTGGCGGTGGTCACTGGAAGGCTTTCATAAGAACTATCTGTGAGCACTTTCTGGCAGAGGAGCAGTCATCAGTTCTGGGTTCTTGTTTTATTCTCAGCCTTGTTTCAGGCTGACATGAGTAAGTCTATTTTGAGTTGCCCTTAAATGGATGTCATCTAGAGGACAGTCTTGTTAAAACTTGGGAATTGCCTGCTCAGCAGTTCAGTTATGTGCTCTTGACTGTGGTTGGAGGATACCATAAATCCAGCTTTAGGGCACTTAGAACCATATTGAGTGCATTACTCTGCCATGAAGCAAAATGCCCATCCAGTAGTAAACTCATTTTGCTGGTTAAATGAGTTTAACATTTTTTAAATGCATTGACTTTATGCCGGATCATGTGTTGTCTGCTTTTACCGGTCTGCTTTTATGCTGCATCATGTCCCTCCTGCTACAGTTGGTGTCCTGGCGGCACAAGACCCGAGTCGCCTCGTGCACTGACTAATGCAGCAAAAATGCCCTGGTGTGCCCTGGCGTGCTGTGCGCGCGCTCTTGCTGCACTGGGGCGACTGGGGCCTGCAGCTCCCGGACTCGAGATCACGGGCCGGGCGCCTTCCTGCCCGGCGGCGCTCGGGGCAGGTCGCGGCTGCGGCGCCGTCTCCGCGCCGCGTTAACGAAGCCCGAGGGAGAGCAGGGAGCCCCCGAAGCTTCTGCTCTGCCCCTCCAGGTTGGTGACCAGCAGCGCTCCGTGGCAGTTACATTTTTGGCAAAACCGCTACGTGCATGCCCCTCTGCTGTCACCAGCTGAAAGGCTGAAGCAGGAAAGTTTTCCCTGCATGTGGGTGAAGTCTAGTTAGGGATAGCCAGGGGTCAGACAGCCTGGGTGCTGTCCCAACGGCCTGCGGGTGTCATTCCTGAAGCACCCGTGGGGCTGCTGCTGGCACAGCTGGTGTCCCGTTGGATGCTTGGCGCTCTTGAGGGACAAAGTGACTCTGTGGATTCACAGTCCTACAGGCTCTGCTGCTCTTTGCTGTCTTTCCAACTGGAGCTCGAATTGATGTAAGTGAGGAAAACACTTTTTTATTTCAGTTCTTTCTCAGATGGCGTTAAAATAATTTGCTTTTGTGTTCCTCTCCTTCTCCCGGGAAACGTTGTTCCTTAATCCTTAATAAATTTGTGTAGGTTGTTTTCTCCTGTGCGCTTGGTGTAGGCAAGGAGAACGCTTAGCGAGGAGTTCAAATGGCCAAATTTCAAGCTATCAGCTCTGCGTGAGTTTCGGCTGATGGCTGTTAAATCAGCCAAGCCGCTGAGAGGAGCGCAGAGAGCGTGGGCCGGGAGGCGCCTGCGTGTCCCGTCTCGGGAGGGATTCTGTCCCGCGCCCTCGGCGCGGCCGCTCCAGGCTCTCCCGGCCCGGCCGCGTCGCTCCGGTGAGGATGCGGTTGGCTTGCAGCACCTCTCCGTAGCCTTTGAAGCCCCACTGGCTTGCTTTCCCGGGTATTTTTGGAGAAAGGCAGCTCTTTAGTCCTTCTGGATCGTGTGCACACGCTGTCAGTTGGATTTGGAGACGCTCCGTTCTGCAGCTGTGCGCTTTGAGTCCAAACGTTATCATATCCCCCCCTACTTTTGAGTAACTGTCATCTGACTTGCAGAAATTCAGCTTAGAGGGGTTCTAATATAGGGACTACCTGCTTTATTTTATTTTATTTTGCAAAGTATCTTATATTTGGAAATTGGCCCCTCGGCATGCTTAGGGCTCCCTGTCGTGCCTGAGCTCCCTTGGCCGCTTCCGACGTGTCCGAAGCGTTTCCACGAGCGGGCCTGGCGGGGCCTGCCCGTGCCAGGGCGCTGTTGTGCCGGCTCAGGTGTTGCGTGGCGCCAGCTGAAGGCCGGCCTGGGAGCCAAGCGCCAGCGTTGGCCCTGCCACGCGCTCCGCTCGCGGCGGCTCCGAAGCCTCCGGGAGGCGACAGGGAGGGAGCGCGCCGCCCCGGTTTGGAGCTCTGCGTTTGGACGTGGGAAGCGGGGAGGAGGAGGAAAGCTCCAAATGACAGGCGTGAAGTTTAGGAGCTGAAGCGACTGCAGCTGAGGGACACTTTCCGCTCACGTTGAGCGCAGGAGCCACTGGGAAGCAGGGCTGAAAATGCTCGATCATTTTCCCTGGAGAGACCAGCTCTGCCGTAACGGTGCCGTGCTCCACCCCGCACTGTACACACGGCTCTGCCCTCGCCCACTGGGAAGTGGACTTAAACCAAGAAACTCCCTTTGGAGATAACGCCTTCCTTTCCAAGGGCAGCGTGGCCGCGGCGAGACGCCCGTTTCGGTGCCTTGGCCCCTAGGTTGCCAGCGCTGGCCGTGCCTCGCTGCCCGCGGGCCTGCGTGGGCCGGGGGCAGCGGCGACGGTGCCCCGCGGCGCCTGGAGCCCTGGGTGGCTCGGCGTGCGTCCGTGTGCACGCCGGGCCGTGCGTACCGTGCAAGTCCGTGCCCGGTCAGTTGGCGTGTGCTGAGCCGGTGCCTACGGTGCTGCAGGACGTCCTCAGCCCATCACAGCTCGGCGCTAGGCACCATGTGTTTGGGTGCAGGGTTTTTTTTGTTTGTTCAACAGATCTTAAAGAAGAGTTACCCTCTAAAGCCGGACTGGTGTTGGATGAGCCCCGTTTCAGGCGAAGAGCTCTTACAAGGGCCCTCCTGAATGAGCCCCCGGCGCAGTGCTGCGCGGGGCTTACGTGTGCTGAGGCCGCGGGCTGCGTTATAACTGCGGCTCCCAGCCTTGGTTTCTGCAGGCAGGGCCAGGGTACGCTGCCCGCCTTGGAGTCGTCTTTTCCAGGTTGGCCTATTGCTCTGCTCCGCTCCTGAAGTACTTCTTTCCCTCCGGCCGCTTTCCCGGGTTTGTACAGTGCCTGAGATGCTTTCCAAAGTCCTTTTTTCCAAGCAAATGATTTGGAGCTGGTTTTAGAAACTTTCCGGTGCCAAAACTGAACCCTGCTCTTCTCCCATCAATATAGGAGACCAAAACAAATCTGGGGGTTAGTAACTGGACATACAAAGCACGGTCAAATAAGAAGTTGCCCGCAAGGCGCAGAACTGCAACAAAAATATCACAGGACGTGACAGTGTCAAGGTTATAATTTTCAAACCCCCAAATCCCTCAAGCCCCACAGTCCTGCAGGCTGTGTTGGAATAAAAATTTTTAGTAAAAATGCACTGGGTAGGACCCAGCCCCTGGGTCGGTGCAAGTTCACCCCGTCCCATCGGTGCGAGGGTTTTAACCCCGAGGGCAGCAGCTTGAAACGGGGCTCGAGCGAAGCGTGCGTGTTGGCTGGGTTGTAACAACCTGCCTCTTTAACAGAAAAAAAGAAATAAAAATAAACAGGCAGCTGATTTTGTCGGGTTTTATGGAGACTTGTGTCATTTTACAGCAAGCAATCTAAACACGGTAAAACAATGGCCTGCCCTGGCCTCCGGTGCGAGCTTTCCCCGCTCGTATTTCCCTGTGTTTTGATAATGTTACTTTCTTGTTTGCCTAGAGAAAGGTCTTCTCTTGCTCAAGCTATGCAAATTAAATGGAGAAACGGCTCCTTTCTCCAAAACCCCAAATTCTTCATGAAACAAAGAGCAGAAGCTTCCATTTCTTTCATGTTTAATTACATTTTTTTCCTGGTACTTAGTTGTTTCATTTTTGGAAAGTATCCAGTTCGGTCCCTCACATTGTAAATTGGAGAGTTTTGCTGCAGTTGACAGAAATTTGAAGTGAGATCCAAACGGTCATGACTGACTTTACTAAAGTAAATTTATGTAACTCTCTTCTTGGTTTTAAGAAGGCGCTCTGGCTGCATCCTTGAGTCGGGGTAAACCTTTGGAGTTTCTGCCTTTCCAGTCAGTACGAGTGTGTTAAGGACCTGACGCAGTCAAAAATTGAGGCTCATATTTAAATGCTATGATGGGACTTGGGTGGAATAAAATACACTTAAGCTGCTGCTGATGGCCCATTACGATAAGCAGCTGGCGAGACCACAGCAGAGGCTGGCAGGGAAAATAGGCCATGAGGAGGAGCGGGCGGCAGAGTGAGGGCAGGTGGGTACCTGTGTAAAACAGCCCCCTGGGTACCGTGGGGGAGATGATGCCTGGCAAGCGGCTGCTTCGGGAGCGCAACAGATTTATTCTCTAGAATGTGCCGAGTGGGAAAGTGACAAAAAAGAGGGTGGAATAGTAGGGGAGGAGGTGGGAAGCCTGGCAGCGGTGTGTGAAGGCTCTGCCGGGAGGCACTGGGAGGCTGCGCGGCGAGGGGATCCAGCTCCGGCCCCCGCCGTGCTGCCCGTCCGCAGCGACGGCCACCAGCCCCTCCAGAGGGGCTTCCTCGGGCGGGGAAGCAGGGATGAAACCTCGGTGGCTCGGGCTGCCTCTCGGATGCTTGTCCAGTGTTTGGCTCCTGCTTGGCGCAGAGAGCCCTCCAAGACACGGGCTCTGGTGCCAGGTAAGGCCAGGCTTGCGTCGCTGTCGTGGCTCAGAGGGACTGGTGAGCGGCCGCGGACTGCAGAGCTTTGCAGGCACTGGGAAGAGACGAGCGAGTTTGCTGCTGAGATGATAATTTGCAAAGCTTTCTCACTCTTGGCTCCCTCTCCTCTCTGCTGTGGCACGCACAGTTAAGGAGCAGGTGAGCCCCGAGCGTCCCGCTCGGGCACAGGCTGGAGCTTCACGGCAAATAGACAAGAGGGGTCTGCATCGAAAGCCAGGAAGTGCAGCCCGAAAGGAACGAATGGCTAATGCTCCTTTGAGGGTTGTGTCCCGGTGGTCTTGCAGTCGTTTTGGGCACTAGTTCCCTGCTGACTGTTGAGAGTTGATGCAAAAGAAACTGTGTTCAAGTGCGGACTTAAAAGCATTATAGTGCAGGGCTTTTTTTCCTGCGGAAAAAGGAGACTTTTCTCCTCCCCCGCTCCTGGTGAGCACAGGCTTTTGCTGAGAAAGCATGTAAATAAGTGCAGTTTTAGAACTGACAGGGGAAAAGGCATCCAAGATAATTTTGGCAGCCTGCTTTGAGTGCATCAAGCAGACTGTGCTGGGGATGGTCAGGAGCGAAGGCGGCAAGGCGTTCCCGGTACCGTGTCCGCCGGGGAGCCGGCTTCCCTTTTCCTTTGTTTGGTCCAGAGTTTGCTGGGGTTTCTTCCTGATTGCAAAACAGGTTTGAAACAGGACCCATCATAAAAGCTTATCAGCAGGTCGTAACTCTCGTTTCTTATTTCTCCGGCTGCGTTGCGCATTGGTTCACTTGAGCGAGCTGGGTCTCCATGCAACAGCCACCGTTGCCTCTTGGCCCGTTCGGCTCTATTTATGCCAAACACCAGTTTTCCCTTTCCCGGGCCGTAAATCAGGCGGTTATAAAAAGCGCCGGCGCTGACGGCCCTCGGCAGGAGAGCCCGGGCAGCCGGCGGCCGCCGTGAGGCAGCAGAGCCAAGAGGTGGCAGCACCCCCATCTCCTTAGCCCCGGTGCCGGGAAAAGAGACTTTTCTCTCCTAGCGTGGTCTGCTTGTAGAGGCCTCGGCCTCGGGCACGGACGCCCAGGTGTTGGCAATAAGCGCAGCCTGTGTGCCCCTCGAAAATCGCCGTGTGCCTGCCGGAGGCTTCCAGATGGCGGCTGCTGCACAGAAACCAGCCTAATCAGCTCATCTCGTTTACTCATCTCCAGAAAAAGAGCCTTTCTTGCACTGCAAACTGGTTGCCTAAAATGCAAGCGGTAGTGGGCAAGAAGCACCCTGTAGAGCTGTGGGGTTGCTTTTCTTGCCAGGGTCAGTAGTAGCTTTCACACAACAGCCTTGCTGTGCCCGTGCAAACGAGGCGCAGGTTATCTCGGCCTCGCTAACGACCGCGGACAAGAAAGCTAAGGTTCAGTATCGCCTGGCTCCCTTTTGGCACTCCGAAGATGCGAGGCGAGTGCTGGGTGCTGTGACGCGGAGAGCTGCGGGGAGAGTGCCCAGCACGGTAAGCAAAGCTGGGGCTGCAGCCGAAGCGTAGCCGAGCGGAGGAATCGAGTTCTGCCGTGGGTTTCGTTTAAATACATCAGTGAATTGGTCTCGGACTGGAGCAGCTTGCTGTAGGATGTGGATCATATTTGCTGGGCTCATGTTGGCCGTTCAGAAACGCTTTCGGCCCCGAGGTTCTCGTGAGCAGCCTCGAACGTGCTGGCTCAGCCCTCGGGGCACGCTCTGCGCGCTCCCGAGTCGCCAGAGGAGCGTCTTTGCATCCCTTCTGCTTGCTCATGGTGATTTTCTTCCACTTCTGTCCACTGGATTTTGGCTTTGTCTCAGTCCCCAAGTTGGGAACCTCTTTTATTATTAATCAGGTGCTGTTTTTTAGTAGTCGGGCAGAAGATGTCTGCAACTGCAGCTGAAAGTGGTCTGGGAATGTGGGTTTGAGCTGTAGGGTGGGTTGTGGGAGACTTTGGCCCAAACTGCACTGACAAGCGGCGGCTTTTCTCAGGGTGCTCCGCGTGGGTCTGCGTGTCCTCACTGGCCCTTTCCTAGAGCAGCTTGTGGTTTTGCGCCCGAGTATTTTGTGTTGGGCCTAGATAAAAGGGACGTGAACGTCTTATCCTTTTGACCTTAGGCCGAGGAGCTGATGAACCAACACCAGCCCTAGACGGAGACGGGTTTCTGTTGGCCCCGGAGCCGGTTCCTCCTCCTCCTCGTGCTGGTGTCCTGGCGCTCTCTCTGCGGGTGGTGAGGACACCTTGTCTGGCGGCAGTGCCGCTCCGAGGAGACCTGCACCCCTTTTCCCCTGGAGGCCCGCAGGAAGATTTTCTGTTTTCCAGGATTATTGCATACGTATTTTGAGATTTATGCAACTACTGTTTTATGTTATTTGAAAAGATCTTCAGGGCTGAGGTATTTTGCCTGTGCAAATTCACATTTCTTGGCAGATTCGGGGGCCTGAAGAAATCCATCTGTAATCTGAGAAGGGCAGAAAAGACCAAGTCAAGGGAGGTGGCGCTTCAGAGTCTAATCCCTAAACTCCTGCGGATTAGAGTCGGGGCGCTGTGCCAAGGCGACCCAGGCTCTATTCCTGGCCCTCTAACCCCCCCCCAGCTCCTTGGGATTCGCTCTGGGCACGTTTCAGGGAAAGCACCAGTGTTGCAACGTGTCGTAAGCAGGTGCCGAACCCTCTGCGGCCGGCAAGCGCCGCCGCTCGGCGCGGGCGAGGAGAGGCCCGGCCGCAGCAGGCGGCGCGAGCAGGCGCTTCGCTGCGGGCCTGGCGCTGGGGCATTCGCTGGGGCGACACCAGCTGCACGCGCGTCCCCGTCACCGCAGCCTTCACGCCGTGGCGGGGACACGCGTGCGGCTGCTGTCGGGGCTGCACGTCCCAGCCTGGGCGTTCCAGCTGGTTCCATTTGACTTTATGGCAAGGAGCTACTGTGCTGCTTTCAAAATAGAGAATAATAGTAAAGAAGGAGCGTGGAGTGTGTGTGTGTGCCCAACCATAGAGCACAGGCGAGAGCCATCGTGGCGTCCGTGCTCTTATAGCCAAAGATAAGGTGCATAAATGGTCTTGAATAATTTAACGCAGGACTGGAGCTCCCGCGCCCGGCCGCCGGCTCCGTGCGGCGGCAGCGCATCCCTGTCAAACCGTGGGGTTCTCGGGTTTGCGGAGGCGGCGGGTCAGACCTCCCAGCTCCTGGGTTTCCGCCGGTAGCGCGCGAGCGGGAAGGGCCTGGGTGAGCCAGACGCGGGCCTGGCCTGGCGCACGGCCCGGCGGGAGCCGAGGCTCGTGACGAGCGCGGCGCGGTACTGCCCACCGCCCTCCGACGATCCAAATGGAAGCCGGGTGTTTCCGGATGCTAACTTGGTGGTTTTGTATGCGGCCTCTTGCGCTTTGTTCTTCCTTCCCCAGGAAATATTTGGGAGTCATTCCTGTGGGCTGAGCGGCTCCTGGCAGCGTCAAGGAGCCAAGGGCGAGGCCGGCGGGCACGGGAGAGCGGAGCCGGCGGCGCCGGAAGCGCCGCAGCGCCCGCGGAGCTGCTGCCCTGCCGGAGGCCCTTCCCGGGGCGCGCGCTCCTCTGCGCCAGCTTGCTGCTCTTCCATCTTAGGCATATATAGATCTAGGTCTCTGTGTGGGGGGGTATTTTTGAATTATCACCTGCCTACCTGTGCCTGTCCCTTGTCAGTGGCAGGGAACGGGCTTGCACGGTAGGGTGTTGGCAGCTGCACGGATGAGGAGCTTGAGTCTCCCTCTAGTAGCCTCCGTGGGGGCTGTTGGTGACCCGCAGGGTGGGGTATCGGTTTTTTGGGTGTGCTGCCCTTGCTTTACGCAGAGAAAGCTTATGCAACGTCTCCAGCCATGATCAACAGGTGTGTGCTGAGCCTGTGCAAGTAGGTTATTCAATATAACTTCAATTTTTGTCTTTGTTCCTTTGTTATTTTTATACGTGCTTGTTCCGAGAGAGCTTGCAGATGGCCCCTCGGAAAGCGTGTGGGTGCTTGTTTTGGGCGTGAAATGGCAGCACAAGTCCTGGATAGGCAGGAGAACTTTGTGGAACAGAATTAGGAGCCCCTTCCATAAAGAGGAGCTGATGGGGAGCGAAGCAGAGGGGAAAGGAAGCCCGGATGAAAAACAGCCCCCCGAGGAGGGAATGAATGAAAGGGTGACACACATAAATGACTCCGCCGTGATGGCCTGACTTACTGTAGCCTGGTGGCCGGATAATCCTCATATGTCAGATTTCTGTAAGGCCAACATGTGACACACAGCTTGCCTCCCACCAGACAAGGGTGCTTTGCTGGTATTAAGGGGCCGGCGGAAGCCTGGCCTCCCGCTGCGCGTTGAGACGCTGCGAGCGCCTGGCCACGGCTGCCTCTGCTCCGAGGGACCGGGGAGGGAAACGGGGCTTCCACAGACTCTTGTTCCTTGCGCAGAGAGCCCCGAAGTCGCCTGCGCGTGCGCAGGTAGCTCGCCGAGCGAGAGCGCGAGCAAAAAGCAACAAAAAGGGAAAAAGGAAGCGGGAGAGACAAAGACTTCTCGCTGGGATTACCTTGCTCACACCTGTCGCCACTGATGTCCTCTCAAGGTCAGAATTGGAGCTCCGGGAGGCCAGCTTATACCAAACGCCATTTGAAAGGAGCCCGGTGAAGGAGCGGCTGGAAGGAGCCCGGCAGAGCGAGCCCGCAGTACCATGAGCAACAGCTTGCAAGTCAGCCTGCCCCGGAGCTGGGCCGGTTCAAATAGCTCCCTGCAGGAGAAGTCTGAGCATTCCTTCTTTCTTTTCTATTACTATAGGATGGAGGACGAGGCAGTGCTGGATAGAGGGGCTTCCTTCCTCAAACATGTATGTGACGAAGAAGAAGTGGAAGGTAAGAGACCTCGGGCTGCTGGGGAGGAAGGATAATCGCCACCATTTATGTCGGGGTACAAATTTGCCACAGTCGGAGAGCGGAGGAAAAGGGCACGTTTGTTTTGACTCAGTAATTAATCCTAGAATTGACTGAAATGCCAGTAAGTTTAATCAGGATGAGATGGACTTGTTAAATGAGAAGAAAGCCGTTTTTTTCACATTGGGTAGGTCACTAAAGGCTGCTGTCGTGGATTTCCACCTCCCACAAAGTAACGCTCCCTCTTTTGTGTGGCAACTGTGAAATATTGGGGCTTTCTGCATTTCCTGTGACGTGCGGAGCGGCGCTGGCTGGCGAGTCCCCGCGGCCGCGGTGCGGTTCGCGCGCCCCGAACCCCTCAGGGGAGGGTTAGGGCTGCCAGGGGGTGTTTTCCTTGGGGTGACCTTTTAATTTAGGAGGAGGAAGGGAAGAGGAGTCTCTTAACAGAACCAAGAGCTGGTTGGTCTCTTAGGAAAGGAGTAGATTCCTTCAAAAACCTCTTAGTTTTTTTCTCTGACCATATTGCAAAACCCCAAAGGAAAAAGGAGTTTAAAGGAGTTCAGCTTTTAGAGTTTGTTTATGGAAAACTCTTAAGTCGATAGGTGTGAATTATTTTATCAAATTCTCTTTTTGGTGTTTCATGAGGATCTGTTGACAGTGTGTTTGATAAACTAGTACAGGAGGAGGAGGAAAGGGCTGTGGGAAGGGAAAGGAGGCCAGCATTTCCCCTCACAGTGCTTTCCTTGCCTTTTTGGTGGGTATATAATTTTATTTTTGTTGCTTAATTTGTAAACAAACACCTGCAGACCTAAGTTGAAAATATTTTGAAAGGTGTTGATGTGCAGCCCTGTCATCGTCACTGGTGACAGACATGAAAACATAAAGCAATACTGAAAAAAAAAAGATTTGCGAAGGTGTTTGGTTAGAGCGCTTCCAAGAAGTGATTTCCATGGAAAAGCCTGTGCTTTCCTTCTGACTCGTGTGAAGTGGCCCTCAGTAGCTCGCCTGGCACGCTCGGGGCGGCAGAGGGTGCAGTCAGTGCCACGGGTTTGCACCTGGGGGAGGTCCTCCTTGGGTGGGCGCAGGGGGTGCGTGTGCCCCGCTACGTCGAACTGCGTGCGCGCAGCTGCGCGCCCTGCGCGTAACGCACACGTAGCCCGTATGCGTGTACCCGTTAGGCGTGCCGGCACCGTGTTTACTGTCCTGCTCTGCAGGTACCTGGTGGAAGGGTTAAAACATCAGCTTGGAGATCCCCTGGCTGATGCTGGCTGCAGATGCTCGCAGTCTTTTTGGCCAGGTGTTTGCAGGTGTAAGAGGAGCAGAGCAGCTCCAAAGGGAGGAGAGTGTTTCTGGAGGCCTGAGGAGGTGAGCTCTGAAGCCATCTCTGTTGCTTCACTTTGTCTTTCGTGGTATGGTAAATTTGCCTTTCTAAAAAGGTCACAGTAATCAAATCCTCTGTAGAAAAAGGTATTTGGAGGTGGAACTGTTAGCTCTAAACATATTTTATTTTCTGATCTTTTATAATTTCAGTCCACTTCCTTGAGGAAACAAGGCATAAGCTTGTCAGTCTTGCCACTTTTCTCCACTCTTCTTCAGCAGTTTGCTTGGTGGTTCTCTGCTTTGCTTTTATTTATTTATTCCTGTTTATTTCTAAGGACACAGCATTTCTGGAATACACTGTTGCTAACTGATTTGATTATGTGGTAGTGTGCCTGAGAGGGAAGCACTTGGCTTTCTATTAAGGGGAAAAATGGGACTTTCGGATTCATAGGATAACCAGGTGTGCCCTTGCTTGGTAAGTGTAATATAAATAGAAATCATTTACCTGCTGGGATGGTATGTTGCTTTGACCCACGTCAGGATATTATTTTCTGCATCTCTAAGATGGTGCCTCAGTATGGTGCCTCCAGCCCCCTGCAAGTTGTTATTTTATTAATGCTCTCAGCTAATGACAATTGAAAGTGATTCGCTTCTGGCTGCCCCTTTTTGTACTTTTTTCCTCCCTTATCAGTGAGGAGGCTTAATTAATAACCCCGGTGCGTGCCCCTTGGGAAGAGCAGCTTTGTTGGCACTCGGTGATGCTGCTCCGAAGTGCCCGGAAATGTGACTCAGCAGCAGCAGGGAGCTGCCTCGGACCAGGGCAGAGTGCGAGAGGAAAGAAAGTGAGAAACCGGCGGCTTTCTCAGGGGAAAGCAGGAACAGGCACGGCCCTAATGTGAACCTCCGGTACGAGAGAACCGTTCCCATTCACTCCAAGCACTGCACGTTCCTTTCCTTAAAGGTAATGACATACTGCTGCAATGCCACTGTTAGGAGTGCTGGTATGTGTGACATAAACAGATTACTTAATAACCAATTTTGCAACAGGGGAAAAGTAAAGCTCCACCTTATCCTTTGAGATAAGGTATTCTTGGCTCTTGAAGTGTAACTCAGGCTGGCGGCCGCCCCGGCTTGGCCATGGGGTGGCGGATGCTTAATTTCAGGTTTGACGACTGGGTTGCTGGAGGGCTAGAGCAGCTCTCTGGGTGCAGGTGGTAGGAGAAGGGGGCAGCGCTTCTGCAAGGTGTTTTGCCCTGCATTTCAACTGTCTTGCAAAGTCAAGGTATCGGGGCTCATTTGGGACACCACTGTTAAAGGAATAAATTCAGGGAACTATTCCGTGGAAACTCTTTCGTAGATCCTGTTAACATTATGGGATTAATCTATGCGTAGAGCAGTTAAAAGGGATTTGGAAACGACTTTCAGTAACTTTGCCATATTTGCTGGCTGCTCCCTCATTTTCCTCTTCTACCTTTTCTATTTTTGACCCTCGCTGCCCTTTGATGGTAGAAAGCTCTGTGATGCCATAAGCCCAAGACGATTATTTGGTGGTTGGGTCAATGAGGAGGGATCAGAAGGGCGATGTTTCCCATGCACATCTTGACCTCTAGCAACTGCAAACAGAACGTACTGCTGTATTGACTCCTATAGGCCTTTTTTTCCCTTCCTCAACTCGCCTCGCTTTCTCTTCACTGGCCATAGACAAACCTTCTCTCTTTTGAAGATTTAACCAGAAGATCTGTTTTGAATTGCCTTTGAAATCAGTGTGATTTAAAGAAAAAAAAAAAAAAAAAAAGCACTCATGAAATATCAACTTCCAGTTCATTAATGTACTTTGTTACCTCCCTATGAATTAAACTAGGGAGATGGTCAGAGCAGGCTGTGTTTTGGTTGCTTTGGACTGACTTGAGCTTTGACTATGCAAAACGATGACGACCTAGTGACAGGTTTTTTATTCTCTTCTGTACAACTGCTGTCACAATCTGATGTCATCAGGCAGAGGCCTCGTGTAGCCCCCCACAGCTGGCAGAGCTCAGATGAGTGCTGTGGGTCTCTGTTCTGTGGGAGCTTCTCGCATTTGAAGTATCTGGATGAAAGATTTCAGGTTAGATTCTCTCTAACTTTAATGGCCCACCGCGCTCCAGAGGATAGTGAAATGTGCGATTATCTGCTTTGCCAAAAATAACCAAGTCCTCGTGCTCTGACTTGACCGTGGTCTGCTGATAATGTGGAAAAGTTGGGAACCATTTTTGTGCACATGGAATGGGGAAGCCGTTAGCCCAAATGTTTCAAAGCTAGTGAATATCAGCTACTTGAAGTGGTTTGTTAACAACCTCTTTGCCATGAAGACAGCAAATCAATGAGTGTGCTTATTATTGGAGCTTTCCATATGTGTGTGGAGGGGATGGTTTTGTTTTGGCAGAGCAGCTGGCGGGTATTGGCGTTAATGTTTGATGTGCTGGGTTATGTGAGACGACATCCATGTCTCCTGGCTATTGCTTTGCCATCTTCAGTGCTGCTGCAAGCTCTGTGAGGAAAACTGCAGTCCAAGTTCAGAGGCTGAAGTGCCTTTACGTGCGGTAGTGATCGGCCGGCTGGGCAGGCAGAAATGCAGAAAATGTTTTAAGAACAGCTGAGTCAATGTGTGATACTCTTCACCCAGTGTCAAGCACATAGCAGTGAAGGGAGGATTCTTCCATACCATAATGACAGGGTCTGGCTTCTTTTCGTCTCTGTTCACTTCTGACCTGTTAGTGAAATAGATTCTGCTGAAGCTCTTTTTCCTGCCCTCCCCCCCCCCTTTTTTTTTTCTTTTTCTGTAGGTTTTCCTCAGATGTTCTCTTTCTTTCAGAAGGTTCTCAGTTGGCTGGATCAGTTTTGCCAGGACTGCACAGTTCCAGGGTGGAGGATTGGGGCATGCAGGTGGTTGTGCACCTAATGCTTACGGGGTGATTTTGTTCTCTTCTCTCTTGCTTCATTTAGGTTAGGATTACATGCCACTCTGGGCTCTTTCACTGCCTTTTCCCACCTGTTGTCTACATCTTCTTCTCATGCCCTGCATGTCCTCTTGAAGGCGCAGTAATCCTGGCCCTGCCAGTTCAGGTCGTCTGTAGCCTTTTACTCTGTCCACAGAGCTGAGCCTCAGATGTGCTGGTTACCCTTTCAGATATTTTTTTAGGAAATTTTAAATTAAACAGGTAACTTGTGACCTACCGAGGCAGTGCAGACACAGTTGTAAAATGTGCAGCGTGTGCATTTGCCGTGCTGGTCTCCTTGTGGACAGGTTTTTAAGAACTCTACTCCAGGCTCTTAAGTCAAAACAGAAGATGACAAGACAAGTCTAGCACAGTTGTACTGAAGGGCAGAAGATGAAACTTGCTCAGCAAATGAGGAAACTGTCTGCTGAGGCTGAAGGTAAGAGACCTGACTGTGTGCCAGGCCGCGTGAGAACCGTGTGAACTGCTGCTTGGCCATGGTAAGCAGAGCCTTCGTGTAGCGAAGGATCTCAGGAGGGTCCCCTGCTCTCCCCTGTGTGTCCAGGGCCAGCCGAGCTGGGCTCCACCCGGATACTGCTGCTGGAGTTGTTCTTAGAGCGGGGTAGAATCGGTGGTGAACGGTCTTCTCACCGTCGCGGGTGGGATCTCGGCCTCTGTGAAGGTCTGTCCCTTCTTGTCACTCGAGTGCCAGTCCGAGGCCGGTTGCTCAGAGGGACGTGGGGAGTCCGTGGTGCTAATGAGTCTGCAGGTCTGCGCGTGCCGGCTCTGCGTTGCCCCGCGGGGCCTCGGAAGCAGGAGCTGGGCCTTGTGCTAACCCAGCCTTTGGAACACCCTGCGGCCTCTGGACCTTCCGTTACAACCACAGCCTTGGGATCAAGGCCCTGTTGCAGTGGGACCGTTTCCTGTCTCATGCCATCAGTTGTGTGAACGCCCTTGGAGCTGCCCAGCGCTTCCCAAATCCAGGGAGGTGGGACGGTGCTCTAAGTAGAGCTCAGCTTGCGTGTTGCAGTTGGGTATCTTGTTTCTGCCCACGAGTAGCGCCCAAGCTGTCGCTTGTTCTGCAGGCTGGGGACAACAGGCTGCTCCGTGCGCTCGCTGACAGCGGATCCAGCTCTAAAAAGCCATGGTGTAAAATGGCTCCGCTGGCACGGGCGAGAGCAGAGCGCGGCACGGCTGGACATCCAAATGGCAGCCAGTCACTCCGAGCGCCATGGTGGCCTTCCTAGGGCTGCCTTTCTCCTTTAGACGGCTTGTGTGGATGTTTTCTTCCCACCTGTCTTGCCCTCGAGTGGTGGGTTGGAAAGGGGCCATGCTGAAGCTGAGCAAGCGAGGTGGTAGTTTAGACACTACCACAATAACCAATATGTGTCTTTTCTCCATAAAATTTATCCATGCAGGGAAGGGGAGGAGCGAGTGTCTCTGGTAGACCTGAATGAAGCAATTGATCTGTGTGTTAAAGACTCCTGGCCTCTCAGTTGTGCAGTGCACAGTGCCTGCAAAGTTCAGCGTGCTTTCTCCTTGGGCAGCTGGCCCGGGAGGAGGAATGTTCCCAGCTTTTGGCTCTTTCCTAGGAAGAAAGGCCCTAAGCGTTGCAGGTACAGCAGCTAGGAAAATCAAGGCTCTTAGTTACATTGGGGAGTTGTCCAAAACTTACCTGCCTGCGTGCACTTAATAGCGCCAAGTGCAGCTTGCTCGGTTTGTCAGCCTCAGTAATGAATGAGATAGAAATAAGGAAAATGGGGCCAAGGTGTTATCAACTGAGGTAGGTGGTTTGGGGCAATGTCCATTTTGAGGAGCAGTTTGGGGCACTTCAAAAGGGGACATGCACTGAGGTCAGTGCTTCCTGAAAAGCAGCTGTCTTGAGGTGTTGCATGTCAGGAAATGCAGAGGTTGTGTTTGAAAACATAAGCAGCTTGGTTTAAAGCTTCCAAAAGGAAGCCTCTCCAGCCCGGCTCCCCCTCGTGTCCCGTTCCCAAAGCCAGGCTTTTTCACATTGCTCTTTCTCCGCGCAGGGGCCCGAGCAGCGTTGGCCGGATTAGTTCAGATCACAGGAGGCAGGTTCGGTGGCTTCTGTAACCTCTCATGGCTCCAAAGAGGAGGAAGAAAAGCAGCTTATGGGGTTGTGGGTAGGAGGGGAGGAACAGCTTACAGGTGGCTTGGTGAGAATACCCCCAGCGCTTCTTTCTTGTTCACCCTCCGCGGTGGCTGCCTGTTAATTCACTGCCAGCCTTGTTAGCTTTTTCTGTCACAGAGCAGTTGCTCTCAGCTCTCCTCAGCGTGTGTCTTCTGGGTTTCATGGCACATCTTCCATTTCTCTCCCAGCAATCCACCACTTTTGGCCACTTGCTTATTCCGTTGTTTTTTAAGCTCAGGGTTTCTAGCCTTTGGAAGAAGCCAGGTGAAAAATTGATTTTTTTTTTTTTTTTTTTTCATTTCCTCTTCCTACTTTTATGTCTTCTTGACTTGACTTTGATGGGGCTGCCCCTTTCAGAGCAATCCTGTTCTTCGCGAGCACCTCACCTTTCAAACAAGCTTTGCTGAAGTAGCCTCTGAATCCTGCTAGGACTCTTGCAGTTGAAGCGAGGGCCTCGGATGGCCATGGAGCAAGGAGGGAGTGGAAGCTGCATGCTTGAAACTGAGAAGTGCACCACTTAGATGGCTCGGAAGACTTTTGGTCTGGCTAACTATAGTGTCATTACGTGGGAACCTTTTAAAGACTAACAGAGGTCACTTTTTACGTAAAGATTCAACTGACCTTCTCAAGACACTTAGGCTATAGAAACCTGATCTTATCAAAAGATTCGCACATTTTCATGTTGTCTTACCTACCCGGCTCTCCTCCCTGTCCCTTGCAGTCATTTTAGGAGAACACTGAACATAAGTAGGTAAAGTGCAGTAACACAAATATGTAAAATGGAGGTTAGTCAAGGTTCTTGTTTGAGTGAGCAACAGCTTTTGGTGCCTGGAAGGCAGAAGCATCTTTTTTTGCACGTGCAAAAGAGTGTAAAAACTCTCCTAAAGAGTTTAACCTTAGCAATGTATACACGGCCTTAATGCCAGAAGTGGCAGGAAGAGAAGTTAGAAGTAAAAGCTTGAGCCCATGGTTGGCTGATGGATGATGGAAGAAAGCCCTGTTGTCTCTGGCCTCGTCCCTTTCTCTCTTGCTTCTCAGCTGACTAGCAGCTTAGGTTTTGGCTTGTGGAGCCCCTCTTTCCTCTTTTGCCCTTTCACTGCGTGTATCTCATTGCAAGCAGTTCTCTCGGTGGCCTTTCATTAGGCTGAGCGCCCTGCTCTCAGCCTTGTGGCTGCCCTTTCCCGAGTATTTGGTCCCATCCCTTAAGGTCCATCACCTGATCAGATCACACTAACGCTCTTCTTTGGCCAACTGCCACCACCATGGGATCCCATGGAAGATGTAATTGAGTGCCTATTGCAGTTCTTGTACAGGCCTCGCTGCCTGAGGGCCTTCCAGATCCCTAATGCTTGCCCCAGGCTGAGCTCAGAGGCCTTTAGCCTCTTTCTGTCTCGTGTGATCCAAAGAACTCTCTTGGGCCCTGTGTGATGGCCCATGCCTGGGCACAGCCATGACCTGGACCCTGTAATTGTCATTATATCCTCAAACCCAGCACCCCTTCGGTGGCTCTGCTCTCTGATGGTGCCCTGTTGCTGTGGGCCGTGAGGAGCGATTGGCCTCTGATTTGCCTTCAGCTGGAACCCTGTCTTGGTTCAGGTGTCACCCAAGCAAACTAGCTGTTCTGCTGCTGCTTACCCGACTGGTGAGGTCCTCCTTCCTGGGAAAGCAGGATGTCCGCAAAACCCCTTTCTGGAGCAGGCGGTGGGTGCGGGAATGCGCTTGGCTAGCCTGTTTAGGAGATGAAGTTAGGAGCTCTGTCTTCAGCTTCAGCTGCGTTAATGGTGCTAGTACTTAGCTCTTACCCGGTGCTAGAGGGAATGATCATGTTCCTTGTCTCTAATGCATGAGTGAGCCATGTTTGCTGACAGCACCCATGAGTTTCCATGTCCTTTCTCCTATCCTGAACTTACATCTTCCTAACATATCGCTGAAACTACGCAGGTTCTTCGGTTGCTTCTCGGCGATCTGTGCGGAGGTTAATGCTCTTTGGGAGGACTTGTGCGTTATTTTTAGGAACAGTCTGCTGCCGGTGTTGGAGGGACGGCGCGGGTTTCTGCGGCGCTGGTGCTGATGGAGGGCGGGCGGGTGTTGGGGGCCGCGGGTCCCCTGCAGCCGCCACGTCCTGCGGCGCGAGGCTGCCGCGGAGGGCCTGGGCACCCACGGGGCCTGCGCACCGGTGGGCAGCGCCTGTAATCCCTTGAACGTCGGGTAGTGTTGAGGGCACTCGGCACATGATGGCACAGCCTTCTGTTCTTAGGTCCTGAGCTGCTTTGGAACTAAGCAGGGCTTAATTTGGGGCTTGCTTAGCGCTACTTTTAGTACCTTCCCTTAAAATAGATCATCCCAGTGACTTATTTGTACCTTCTGGGCCGTTTTTTTTTTTTTTTTTTCCCCTAAGTTGCAAATTTCCATCGCTTCTCCCACAAAATGAGAGGCACCTTTCTGCTGCCCCCCTTGTTTTTATAGGAAGCCCTCGCCCAGGGCCGCGCTGCGTTCCCGTCGCATCCCGCCATGCGGCCAGCTTCCCGGCGCCCCTGTCCCTGCCTGAGCCGTTGGGTCCGTAGCGAAATGGCTGCTGTGTCCTGAGGGGAGCCCTTCACGGAGGCAGTGGAGGCGGCGTCCCCGTCCTGCCTGCGCCCGAGGGGCAAGGGGCCGGAGCACTCGGCCGACCGGGAGGCTTCGCTCCGTGCGCACGGGCTGTGACCACAGGAGCCTGTCCGAGCCTGAGCCGGACTCTCCCTCTTCTTTGGAAAAGAGCCTTGGAAGCAGAAATGAGGGCCAGGTGAAAACTGCTGGTTCTCAGCTCCTTTTCATTGCTTTATAAAATTTTAATGTTGTTTTTTTGATCTTGTTTCCTGCTCAGGTGCCAACCTGAGATTCTTTCCGGACTAGTCTCTCCAAGTCTCAGGCCCGCCAGTCATTGGAAAGGGATTCCTTGCTAGAGGACGCCAGCCAGGCAGGCTTTAGCCGTGGGTCCTCCAACTTTCAGCTCCTTTCTCCAAATGACTGACTCTTGTTCGTGTTGTGCTCAAGCTGTTTCACTTTTTTTAATTATTATTTTATGGTGGGCTCGGCTCTAATCTGAACTACTGCAGAGACCTCAGGCACAGGAGCCCTCAGTGTGCAAAATCTAATCGCCCCCCTGGCTTTTTCTCATGCTCAGGCTAGGTTCTAGTTTGTATTTCCTGTACCACAGGTTTGCTGGTACTACCCTCCCTTTGTATTAGCGCTCTGGCCACTGCTGCCATATTAGAAATATTTATGGGAGCATCTCCCAGGACATCTGGTCTGTATGACTCTGCTGGCGAGGAGCTGGTTTCTTACCCAGGACATAGCAGGAAATGTTAGTGCTCTTTGAGGCAAACGTGGTTGCAGAATGATTTTGGGAAACAGCACCAGAATTCTGTAGTTCTCTCCATAGTTTTTGCCTTTGGCACCTGTACTGTGGCGCGGAACGAATCCGTGTGTTGCAAACGGCGCCGAGGGCTTGTGCTTCAGCGGTCTGGGCGCGTCACGTTTGCAGGTGACGCGGCTGTGACGGCCCGATGCTTCCAGCCAGCGTCTCCTCCTCATTTACCGTCACTCGGGCTCGTCCTGCTGGGAATGCCCAGGAAGGCGCTGCCGGCCCCAGCAGGCGGGCAGTGAGGAGCAGAGCGGGGCCAGGTCTGCCCCTAGCATGGCCAGCATGGGAAGCGGCCATGAAAACGCACCCGAGGAGCTAACGCCTGGCTCTGGCGGGACCAGGTCAGAGAGCTTCAAGCCTGCAGATTTCTGGCTTCTTTATTTTCTTGGTAGGCCGTTCTTTCCTTGGGTTTACGTTTCTGAAAGCCTCCAATGCCCTGAAATGGGAAAACTGGGGAAGTGACTGAGGAGCGCGGTGCCCGGCGAGAGGGGCCGGCCGCGCTGCGGGCGGGAGGCACGAGCCCGCGCGCACCCTGCGCCCGGGACGGCAGCACGGCCGTGCTGGGCCGCACCAGAGGCCCGAGGTGGAGAGAGACCCTGCAGGGCAGGGTGCGAATGCCGGCGTGTATGAAACGGGGAGAAAAATGGGAGTAAATGAGCGAGTTTTCACCAGTAGAAATGACGCAGGGCTCAGTGTCTGAGCCCTAAATTTGGATTCCAAATCGTGAGTTGCTGTTAATTAGCAGCTGTTAAAGAGGCAAAAAATGTAGCTGTGTAGCTGCATCTTTTTTGTTTTGTTTTGTTTTCCCAGGGGAAAGGTACCTCTGATAATGGCTACTTTTTGCTCTATTTAAAAAAAAAAAAAATAAAAAAGGCACTCAGACAAACCCATTTTGCTCAGGAGTGTGTACACAGTGGGGGTTATTTTGGGGCAGAAAGGTAACTTTTAGCTGCAACAGGTGTAAGTATGAGGAAGCCTCACCCGACTGGGACAGGAAAGTCCCTTTTACCCCCACAAATTTGCTGGCCTTTCCGTGCATCCTGCCTTGCCATTTTATAGCGTCATGAAGCAGCATGCCCCCTGTTGAGCAGAAGAATCCAAAAAATTAATGAGGTAGGTGGTTTTCCTGGAGAAGACGGGTGTCATGGGATTGCAGTGGGATCATCAGAGCAAGTTGATCGTGGAGCTCCGCTCTTCCCATCCTCCAGGACACTGTGGAATAAGAGGGCGCTGCGTGTGTGTGTCACGTTAAATTTGTCAGGCATTAGCGTTTGCAGTGAGCTGTTCTCATGGGAAAGCTGCCGTATCCCGGCGAGGAGGAAACGTCTCTGGGAGCCGGCGCAGAGAAGGATGTGTCAATTGTTTCCTTCCCGGCACTTATGGAAGGGAGCCCAAAAGTTTATCTCAGCATTTGCAACAGTGTCAACAAATGCCAAGCACTTGATCCAAGTGCACAGAAAAGGAAAACGTCTTGCTTGGCCTCCCGGAACAGATGCAGGGGGGAACAAGGCAAAAAGCAAAGTGAAATGGCTCCCTTGCAGAACAGGGGAAAGCAGCTAAGTCATGCAGATCTGTGCCTGTGTCTGTGTGTGTGTGTGTGTGTGTGTGTGTGTGTGTGTGTATATATATATATAAAATAACTTAGTTTTATATTACCAAAATCTCTACTCTGCACACGTGATCAAAAGATTAAAGAGATTGTCCAGTTCTGTTGGCAGCATATTAAAGTATTAAGACTCCGGGCTTACTATGGTGTGTTTCTATTATCAAGCTGACCACAGAATTAAAGTGATTCCAAGAAGGATGTTGTTTGAATACAGGCACTGAAATCGCCCCATCCTTCTGCACCTGGCTTGTGGATGCAGTCTTGGCCGGGGGAATTCCTTGGGAATGCTCTGCTTCCCCATCCCTATCCCTAGGCACTGGTTTTGCTACCTGCCATGTTCCCGCTGATATTCCCAGTTACTGCGTTGGGTTTTCTGTGAAGGGCCGGAGTGAAATCCTGTCTCCAAGTGCTGATCTGCAAGGGGTCTCCATGGGCAGTTTCTGCACTGGCCTCGCCCAGGTAGTCCAGGCTATAAAGCATCTTCAACCTGACCGTCAGAGATTGGCCCTGACCCTTGAGCAAGATGGGCGCAAAACCTGTGTCCGTGTGCCTTAGGTAGCGCTCTGGTCAGGGGAGCGCAAGCTGCAGCTTGCAGCAGCGCGCTAGCGTGCTGGGGTGCAGCAGGGGAGCTCGGTTCCACAGATCTACCTTCTCAGTACGATTTCCACATAACCAGTTACTTCAGCGACAAATGATACCATACTTAGGGCCAGTCTAGGCTTTAAATTCATTTTGAAGTGATCAGGTTTGAGAACTTTTTCAGTCCTTGAAAGCTGAGAATGCCGTTCTTGAGGAGCCTTTTTTTAGATGCGTTTTTTTCTATTTGAGTAACTCAACAATGATTTGCACTTAATATTTCTGATTTGTCCTCTGTGATTGCTTTTCAGAGGAGCTACCACTAGAGATCTGTCTGTCTAAGCACTCCTGGTTATAGATCTCATTTAGTGCGGTGTGAGAGACAGTGCAACATGCAGAGAGCATAGGCTATTTTCATAAATTTCTGGCCTATCTTTACATTCTCTGCAAATTCCCTGGGGGCTGTTTTAAAGTTGATATCAGGAAGGGCTGTGCTGGTCAAGAAGTTTCCTGGAAGATCTCGGGTGCGTTCAGCTTACAACTTCATGTGCAAATAAGCAGCAAAGGACTTTGGAGACTTTGCAGTTTGCCTCGAGCAATTGCAGATGTCAAATGCAGAAGGAAAGTGCTAGGCTGCAAGGGCCTTCTCTTAGCTAAATCCACAGGAGCAGGGCAGGAGGTGCAGAGGGAGGCCAGCGCACCGTAGGCACGCAGGGCTGCTTGCCCCACAGGCCCACAGAATGCCCCGGTTACTCCAACAACGGTTGAAGGCTACTGTATTTGTCCATGAAAATTCAGACTTTTTAACACCTCCTTCAAGTCTGTTATAAATGCGTATGTTATACACGATTATATGTGCGCAGTGTGTGTTTGAAAGCTGCCCTGCGCAGCTCGTGTTCCCCATAGAGCTGTGTGCCCCACCTGCTCCCCGTCGTCCCTGCGCTGCTGTCCCTGAGCCGTCGCCGTCTGCCTCGCAGCCCTCACGCTCTTAGAAGAGGTGAACGTCTTCAGGGGCTGATGTTCATTAAAAAAGGCAGTTTCCTGTGGAAATTATGCCTACGTTGTTCCTTGCTCAGCTTTCCCTCAAAGAGGGGGCTCAGCCCGAGGAGGAATGGGGCACGTGTGTTGGCAGTGGGGTTAGCAGGGAGCTGCAGCCTCTGGCTTCAGCGTCGCGCTGGGATTTCCGAAGAGCTCTCCTGCATATTGCAAATAGGTGGCTAATCTGGAGCCTTGCAATGCTGCTGAAAAGCCAGCAGTGAAGGGGAGTAAGTGCAGCTTGCAGGTGATAAGAGAGAGAGCAGAGGATACTGTGTCAGGAAGGAAAATCAGAGGAGAGGGGCAGGTAACCAGGGTCGGTTTTCTCTCTGTGACTTGCCCAGGTGCACGGCTGCTTTATCAGGGGATGCCCCCCTTGGGTTCCTTGCTGAGCTTGTTTCTTATTCCTGAGCTTGGAGGAGTCTCTTCTCTCGTGGGGGGTCAGTGACCACCTGGCATGAGCTGGGGCTGGAGCTGTGTACTCTGCAATGTCACCTGGCGGGGTCACATGTGGTGTTAACAGCGACGCTTTCGTGCCCCGTGGAGCTGGTACGAATAAAAGTACGCGAGGAGGCCCTGTGGAAGGGTCGCTCTGCGGAAGCGCTGTCGTCTCTGGGTGTGAGAGGAAGTAGCCGGCTGCCCATGGAGACAAACGCTCTTGTTTCTATGTGTATTTGAGGATCATTCATTCGGATAAATGATAGGGCATGTGTGTTTATCTGAACCTGTTTTATTCATATAAAGTGAATAACACAAACATTTTCTGTTATCACAAGGAAATTTCTTTTCCAGCCTGGTAGAAGATGAGCAGAAAGCTCTAAGAATAAAAGACTTTTGGTCAGACTCATAGGGAATAGGAAATAAAAATGGACAAACTGGACTCCGGTCCTTTAGTGTGAAAGAAAAGTCCATAGTAAAGGGGTAAAGGCAGTCTTTGTGTTTGCAAGGAGTGTGAGAAATTTGAGACTTAACTTAGTTCTAATTTCGGAAAGCATCAAGTCCTTAGGAGTTTGCAGTATCTTATATTATTAGTTCTTAACTCATGTGCTGTTTTACAATAAGACCCTGGTGGCACTGTAATGCTTACTGTGCAATGGGCTATGTAGTCAAGTGCTTTGGGCTCAGTTAAACTGGATGAGTTTGCACAAGGTGAGTGTTGAGTCCACTTAATACACTTGGTAAAAGAAAGGGGGAAGATTAATGAGGAATGGTTTTTAAGAGCTTTGTATTCAGTGTTGCAAAATTAGTCTGGCCTTCTGTGGTTTTTATTTTTAAATGAGTCACAAGGACTGAATAATTCTCAGCGAGTCTGCACTGGCATGTGCTCGTAGAAGTGATTGTACAGAAAGTGTGTTTCCAAATGGTACCTCAAGAGTTCCTAGTTCACTTTTGAAGCCAAGAAACATGCTGGTAATTAATGCTAGACAGTATATTAATGCTTGGATAAAAGGCAATATGAACCGCACCATATGCAATCAAAATTAATATTCACTGTACTTGTGTTCCTTAGGTCATCACACTATTTACATTGGGGTCCATGTGCCGAAGAGCTATAGGAGAAGACGGCGTCACAGAAGAAGACCTGGGCACAAAGAAAAGAAAGAAAAGGAGAAAATCTCTGAGAACTACTCCGACAAATCAGACGTAGAAAACGCTGATGAGACGAGCAGCAGCATCCTTAAACCTCTCAGTAAGTGCTGCTGTTGGTTATTGCTCAGTATGATGATCTGTTGTCTAGTGATTTGCTCCTGACTTGAAGCATGAAGGAGGAGGAAACTGGATCTATGAAAAGAGTCATCATGTGTTGCAGGGCCGGAGCCTATTTTTAATCAGTTGTTGGTGAGTGGTTATTGTGTATTGGGAAAGGCATAGGCTAGAGCAAACGTTATAGCCCTTCTGTATCCCCTGAGTTTGCTCCTGAGCGAATGACAGTAAGGAACAGGCCAAAAGCAGACGTTGTGTTCAAGGAGATGTCAAGAAAACATAAAAACTGAGTAGATACCTGGAGAGATCCACTACAGCAGCAGCCTCTCCTGCATGCAGGTTGCGTACCCTCTCTGGATACACAAATCGAGGGTTCAGCTAGAAACAGCCTCATGGGAGCAGCATAATAAGAAGGACCAAAACTCCTGCTGTGGGCTGTAAGAAACACAGGCTAAGCATGGGATTTGGATTCGTCCTGTCAGTAACTTACGGTGCATATAAGACTTTGCACTTCAGTAATTTTTTATTTTAAAATTTTGCAAACAATAAAATGACTAGAATATAGCATTATCATATGAATAAATATCTCTAGGGTTTGAATATTTTAATTTTGATAGGCAGATGATGTATTTTGGTGATGCAACGTGCCCTTACACCCACATTAGTATTGAAATTGTTAGCCACATGAGAGAGAGATCTTTGTCATCCACTGTCATGACTTTGTGGCTCTTCAGCAAGTTCATAAGAGACTACTGTTAAGTCTGATTTCCCTTGATGTCTTCTCTATTGCCCATAAGCTTAATCTAAAATCTGGAGGGTGTTTGCTTAAATGCAAGTGGGAGGGAGAAAGGGACAGCCTGCTAAAATGGGATTGTGCCAACAAGGTTTGAAGATGGAACAGCCCAAGGATGTTGTAGTTGACACTGAGGCTTAATTCCAGGCTAGACTTGCAGGAAGCTGTTTGCTTAGGAGTGAGAAAGTTGTTCCTGACCTAGAGAAGGGAGGAAGTGGCAGGATGGCACTTGATCTTTCACTGAAGAAACACTTGAGTTTTTCGTTATGCACCGCTGCTGCATGTGAAGATGGTCAGACCAGTCGTGTCTCTAGCCCTGTGCCTGTTACAGTCAGCGGTGCAGATACTTCAGAAAATGACGAGCAGGAAAGGCATGTCCCCCAAGTCCGTGTGCTCTTCTTAGCTGTAGTTCCAGAATTGTCTCAAGATGGTTTTACTTTTAACAATGAGAAACCAAGAATTGGTTTTACACCGAAAGACTGTATTAGGTCCTAAGTACTTCAGATATTTTATGTTTAATATATATGTACCTCTCTGTCCTTTTTTGCGTGCCGGTGACCAGATCCATACTAAGTCCTTCCGGGCTTCTGGATGCATCAGTATCCTAGGAGAATCATTTCCACAGACTAATTTTCCTGTGGTTGAAAACCTATTTCTGTCCTCGGTTTTTGATTTGCTGCTTTCCATTTTGTTCATCATCCCTCCTGTTCTGTGTCAGCTGAGACATTTAGTGGTATTTTTTCCTCTACGCCTTTCATCGTTGTGTATGTTCTTCTTTTCCTCTCCACATAAACAAGGGCAGTCTTCTCAACGTCTCAATCTGAGAATTTCGCCGTGCTCTTTTCCACCCTGACCTCTTTGCAATACGTATTTTGCAAATGTAGTCACTTAAAACCCACAAATATTCCAGGTGTCCTGCGTGACTGTGTTAGTACTACAGCATTCAAACTGTGTGGCTTGTCATTGCATACATGCAGGTATTTTACCAGGTTCTTTAGCTTGCTGCTGTGTGCTGGTGGCCAGATCTTATTACGAGCTGGCACAGTTAATTTAGAGCACTGTAAAGGATAGGAGTGGTTCAAGTTACTGCCTTGAGTTTCCAAACATTGGATTTCACATTGCCTTTTCTCCTCAGTTTTTTTCCCTTCTGAAAAGCCCGTTTTCTTAACTGACCTGAATTCTTCTTCTCCTACACATTTCTTCGCCTGCTAACAACCCTCTCCTGTCTAGTTGTGCATATGTACTGAACAACAGGCTTCACACAGCAATTTCTGGCACTCCGCTCTCCATGTTTTCCATCATTTATAACTAGCTCCTATTTCCATTTAGTTTTCTGTCTCACAGGCAGCAGCCCATCTGAGGCAATGGCTGGATATTCAGGCTGTGGTAACTAAGGATATCTCTCACTGAAACGTTGCTGAAAGCTTTCCTAGGGTCCAGGGGCCTAAATGCACTGAGACTCCAGCTGCTCTGCTCACTCTCAGGCATGGAAAGTATTTCCAAGAGAAGACCCGTCCTCTTCAGACCAAGAGACACGTCCCCCATCAGCTTAGTCCAAATTTCATTACTGGCAAATACAGCAAGGCATCTCAATATAACCCCCTTTTTTGTTCTTAATCTTCGTCTTTTAAGTGTAATTGAGTTAGGGGTGCTTGGTCAAAGATCGGTTTCAATAGCGAGCTAAGAATATAAGCAATAAAGAGCTGGGAATTTGGAAGGGCAATTTTACGGAGCTGGGGGAAAGCGGAACTGAAATATCTTACAAATATTGGAGACAGCTGTCAGAGGACAGCACGTGGCATAGGAAGCCGAAATATCCCCTGGGGCTCAGCCCTGTGCTTTGGAAGAGCGGGAAGATGGAAGATGCTTGCTAGGGAGCCAGGAAGGAGCAGTGGGTTTTTCCCTTCTCCTCCGAAGGGGAACACATCAGAAAGGGAGCAAGAAGAGAAGTGCAGAGCGTCACTAAAATCTTGGGGGTCTTGGCGACGGCTGGACGTGGCTGCCGAGCAGGGCTGCCCTGCTTGCCCGAGCCCCTCTTGCAGCGGCAGAGGGGCACGGAGGGGCCGCGTGCGCCGCAGGGGCTGGCTGTGCGTGGCAGGCCCGCCGTGTCCCGAGGGCAGGGGAAGCAAGGGCCTGGGACACCGAGGAGAGGAGGCCGTGAGCGCGCGGAGCAGCGGCTGCGGCCGCCTCGCAGAGGCGCCCAAGAATAGCCAAGCAGGGGGTGGCCGTGCCCGGGACGAAGGGGCGCTGGGAGAGCCGGGGCCGCGGCTCTGCCCGGGCCGCCCCTCCTCAGCGGCGCCAGGTGCATCGGAGCCGTGCAGGTTTTAGGGGTCCGCCCAAGGCTGAGGCCCCGTGAGTGCCGCGCTGGCAGGGCCGCGCGCGAGGGGCCGTGCTGAGCGCGGCTCGGGACGGCAGCGGCGCGCGTCCCGCCGCGCGCGACGCGGAGGCTCTGCAGCGGAAGGCGCGCGCGCCGGCCCCTGGAGCTGGGAGGCTTCGGGTTCGCCTCTGCTCTGTTTCTTTTCAGCTGGATTTTAAAACAAGCAACATCACTTTTAAATTTAGCAAACCCAAACAATTCAAGGAGATGTAAAATGCATCCAGGTCTATAAAATTTATATATAGCTCCTTCTCTCTGTCTTTTTTTTTTTTTTTTTTTTTCTCCACTTATTAACTTGGCCTAGTCACTTCAGCTTTTAAATGACTTGTATTTTAGTTCCTCTTCAGTTACGAGGACGATCCTACAAAGCTCCATTTGCAAGATCTCTGCTAATGAAGCTGCTGAAGCAGTTCCTAGAAGTTCAGGAATCCATTTCTGATCGTCTCCGCTGTGCAGAGCCTGTTTTTAACTTTAGACCAGAAGGCTTGAGCAAGTTTTGAGCTGATGCATCACTTTTTATATCTTGATCCGTCTCCATAAGCCTAAACCTAGATATCTTGGCTGAGGATGAGTCCTCAGCTTCTCTGGCAGAAATTCTGCAATGAGGCCGATTTGGGGCTTGAATCACCAGGTCAGGCCGCTGTGCCGCAGCACATGAGCCTGATGAAACACGTCTGTGGATACAGGCAAGAGAGGAGACAGGTCCATAAGTGCAAACCTTGCCTATAAACACCGTGTTCCAGTGTGGAACCAGTCTAGCTGTGCTATGTGGAAATGTCAATACCTTTTTTTTTTTTTGTTTTTCTTTTTTTAAAAGAAGTGTTTATGTGTATGTGTATATATATACATACATACACACACACACACACACACACACACACATACACATATATATATGTATAGGTTCAGTTCAGTCAAGTAAGCCAAAATCTGCGGGTTTATAAACAGCCTTCAACTCTCCCATCTGGAGAGGGTTAGGGAAATGGAGTATGTACAGCAATGTGTTTCATCCTAAGTAAATGACGGCTCAGGAAATCCTGACAGGGCTGTCGGGTGATGCACCAAGGCAGTGCTCCCGCAGCAGAGCCCCTTCCCTGTATTCCATGTATATTCCCACTTGGAGAGAACCCTGGTGCTCATACCCTTGTTCGCAGGCAAGGCTGCTGACAGTGGTGAGATGTGGCTTCCTTGAACCTCAAACTGGTGCAAGTCAGTGCCCCAGTTGAATGTACAGGCACCATATTTATAAAATAACTCCTTTAAGTAGCAATTGGCCTGGCTCTGGTTTCGAGTTACGATCAGTCGAGAGGAAGCCCTTTAGTCGTGGTTATTCTGCATCGGTCAGGAAGCTGGAAAAAAACAGGTATAACTGAGTGCATTGCTGTTAGGCAGACTTTAAATAACCTCTTCTGCTCTGCCTAAAACACATGGCTGTTAAAATGCAAGCAAAGATTTATGCTCTCAGGACCCTGTGTTTTTGCTCAAAGGTGCAAAAGGAGAAAGCCTGTCAAGAGATGGTGTTCAAAACAGGTCTTTCAGAGGGGATTTGGAAATGCTCATGGCAGGAGTGTTGCCACCTGGAGTTTTAGGCACGTTAGATCTGTCTGTCCTGGTTAAGCCATTTACTGGGGAGAAGGAGAGACCTGCAGCTGGACAGGGAGAGTTGCTTGGGGAAACCGAGAAGAAAACTGGGATGTGTAGAAGTGTCAGGGCTGATCGTGCCCTCAGGTCAGTTGGTTGCTTATCTGTACCTGAAGTGCCTGGTATAGTTTGCTGTTATGTGTAAGGGATTAGACAAGGGAGGAACAAAGAAAGCAGAAATACCTTTCTTCTTCACGACTGCTGATGTGAATCCATTTCCCTCTTCCTCATTCTTTGCCACAGACACGCAGAGATTTTCCCATGACGAAACACCTCTCTGCTGGATCGGGGAGGGGGTTTCCTCTCGTGGTCTGGTTGCCCTCCAAATGAATTTGGCTCCCCTCCCCAATAGTCTGAAGTGGCTCAAACCCGATGAAATCATGTCTCTTGGTGTGTAGCCATAGACACACACACGGCGATGCCGGGTAGTGTGCGGAGATGCCAGCACTTGTGCTGGATGTGCTTGGATTATCCTTGCCTGGCCCAGCCCCATCCTGCTTAGACACTCAGGATGTGTAGGAGACACTTGCTACCATCAGGTGACGATACCAAGCTCCTTTTTTTGAAACTCTGAAAGCATGTTTAGGGCAGAAGTGCTGGGAGCATAAGATACAGACTGGGGCCGTTTTGAGTTACTCCAGGACCAGAAGAACCAAAAGTAGAAAATGTCAGGTTCCTTGACAGATCAGGAGTTCTCATCTCACCTTAGTTCCTCTGTGCATGGTCAGCAACTTCTGGAAGTTAAATAACTATCAGCGTGTATTGATGAAAAACCCTTTTATAAGCAAAGGCGAGTCCAAAAGGGTGGAGACCAAGAACTGCCAAATATAAAACGTATGCCCCTTTCCCAAATATTTGGGGGACTTTGATAGGTAGTGTGGGACTAGTATTAAAAGCTGTAAAGTCACGATGTGCAATGCTAAAGGCTTGCTCTGCTCTGTAACAGTTTGCAGTCCTCTTAGGCAGCCTGCAGATGTGAGGAAAACCAGAGCCTTCACTTAGGGAGAGAAAGCAGTAGACCAGTGACCTGCAGCATCTTATGTTCTGGAGCTCTTTTTCCTCCAAATCACCACGTTTCATAGGCTGCTTGACCTTAGCGTCTAACCAGTTCCAGACTTAACAACGTTACATGAAAGTAAGACATTGAAAGGATATTAATGAAATAAGATAAAGAAGAAATTTGCTTTGATGGGATGGTAAGCTGCCTGCTGATGTTAATTTTCCCGTATAAATACAGGCCTTTCATGCTCCTCTGAAGCTTAGGGCTGTATATACATATGCACACACGTTTATACATACAAATATTCCCTTTTTAAAGACCAGGAAGGACTTTTCAGGAAAATTCAGCCCTGTGCTGAAGGTATGAAGAGATTAGATTTTCCTTGAATGCTCTGGGTGAGGAGGAACAGAGTAAAGGTTTGTAGCAGAGTCATTTCGTGAAGCAGCACGGCGATGGTTTGCTCTGTGTGCCCCACGCGGGCTGTGTCGGTGCCACAATTGCCCTGTCGGTCACAACAGCCAAATATTGTCCACGGCTGTGGGCCAACGTGCCACCATGAACGATTCCGATTTCGAAAGGAGCTCTGCCTCGGAAAAAGTTCCTCGTTTCTGGAAGCTTGCTGTAAGTTTGGGGCACGTGTGCTAATACGTGTGCCGCTGAATACCTGCATTTGAGCAGTGCTCGGTAAGATGTTCTACATGGGGAGAGAACTGTAATTATCAGTAATAGACGGTATAAACCTGACAGATCCTGTAACATCACTTGGCACCACTTTTTCAAAACTAGCTGATCTGTGCTTGGTTTTTTTGAGACGCCTGGGGATATAAAAGATGTTGCTGCAAGCAGTCTTGTGGTACGAACTCACTGTGCTCCTTTTTTTGGAATCTAATACAGTGGTTTCGTATATTGGTTCTGGTTTATGTGGGGCACGCAGGAATCGATGTCATTAATATCCTTAGTGTTATTTATGTTACGGTTTGCTTTTTGCTTAATGAATACCTTTTGGCCCCTCTCAGTTTCTCCCGGTCTCCCAAGGGGTGTCGCTGCTCAGGTGACCCCGAGGGTGGCAGCGTGCGCGCGGATGGTTTCCTGTAGGGAATCCAGCGCGGTACCGGAGCGGGGCTGGCTGGCGTCCCTGCTGGTCACTCTGCTCTCGGGTGCGTGCTGTCGCCTCTCCTCCCTTCGAGGCGATGCTGATGCTGCGTCTCGTGAGACGACAACACCGAGGGCAGCGGGCTGCGCGCTCCTAGGGAATACTCCAGCCTCAACGCGCAGGGAGCTTGCACGCACAGAAGGAGCCATCGCATGTGGGCAGGGGACTGACGCCAGCCGAGGGGCATCCAGAAGGCTCTCGGCCTGGCACTGCCTCTGAAACCGCATGGAGCAGGAGGAGGGCTATTGGAAACCGCCCATGGAAAAAGCAATTTGAGCCTAGCAGTTGGAAACCACCTCTGCCTAGATTCACACACAGCTCAGGCGTCGACATCCGTGAGGCATCCAGGGGGGTTTTCCAAGCTTTCCCTCGCAGGTGTCTGCTTACAACGAGAAGCTTTGTCACCCCCTCCAGCATGGAGCTGCCCTTCTCAGGGATACTTCCCCATGCAGAAGTGGAACCAAGTCACCTGCAATGTTCCTGCAGTGTTCCTCTCTTCCTACCCCTCTACATGGAGTATGATTTCCACGTCACGTCCTGCGCCGAGCCTGGGTCTTTCAGGCAAAGCTCCTCTGTTACAGAGCACATCCCAGTTGAGTTCCAGTGATGAGGGGAAGTTGCCAGCCCCAGTGTGGAACAAGCTATCCATAATGAGATGGAATTAATTCAGCGAGGATACTTAAACATCAATTTAGGAAGGCTCAGGCTTATTGTCTACGCTAAAGGGTCGTTAAACTAGCAGTTATAAATAGCAGGAGACAGCTCCAAGATTGCGAGAGGTGCGTGCCTAGCCGAGCAGATGTGCACAGGCAGAGCTCGTGCCAAGAGCCCTCGTTCTGTTAGCGCCGCTGGGTTTTTACACAGTCCGTTTCTCTCCTGGCTCTTTAACACTTGGGGTGGCATTTTTCAAACCACCTTTTAGCCTTGGCTGACTACAGTAAGGATGGAGGTAGACCAGTGTGGAGAGCCATTGAAAAATACTGCTCAGGATGGCCAAATAGCTTAATTTTTGGTACTGATACCTTCACGTGAGGAAGATGAACAGGGAGACATTCCATAAATGTAAAGGAATCTGAGGAACTTGGATGTGTTGGTAGCCAGGAACACACAGACCCAAGTAGTGGGTTTGTCCAAGGTGGCGGAGTCGGCTGCAACATGCCCTTTGCTGCTCCTTACACCTCCGGTGCTGCAAATACAGGTCACACGTAGCGTAAACGTAGAGGTAACCACAGAGATAATTACTGCTTTGATTGCAGACGTGCCCTCTGCCTCGCCGGGAGCGCACCGAGCGGCCGCTTGCTCGCCGACTAACCGTTAAGGCCATGGGAAGGCGCTCAAGGGCAGGTTGGACGTTGGGCGAGGAGGCCGGCGCGGCCGGGATGCACCGCCGGGCAGACCTCTCATGGCATTCCCTGGCCCGCTGGCTAGGGAGGGCAAAGATCACGGCTTTCTGGTGCTGGGTGCTTCGGTGGGGACCTTCTAAAGGGTCCCATGGGCGTCGTGCCAGGGCTCAAGAGAGGAGCTGCAGCGGGTGCCAAGCTAGAGTCGCGTTTGCTTTCGGGGAGGATATCGGTGGGTTTATGCCTGGATGCTGGGAAGGTGGTGGGACCTCAGAAAGCCTAGAGGAAAGATAGAGACGCTCTACTGGGGGGGAGTTAGCTCAAGACTCAGCTGACTGGCGGGTTCCGAAGACTTCTGTAGATGTGAGAGTGACGGGGAAGAGCCCTAAGTAGGAGGAAGGCCCTTGAGCAGCAGCTCAACACAACTGCCTCCCGCCGTTAATCGCTCCAGTCCCGTCACTGGGAGATGTTCTGGGTGAGATCTCCCCTCTTCCTCTGGCTGCAGCCTGCCGGCTGTAAAGACTCTGAGCTCCTGCTGCAGCCCTTCTATAAGACGAAGGGTACGTCGTGATGTGAGGCTGGGCCTAAATTTGAACTGTCACCCTAGACAAAGACTTTCCTTTTTCTTGGCAAGAGTACAGGCCTTTTCACAGAGAGTTAATCGGAATAAAAAGGCTTTCCTTGCAACAACCCTTGGCTGAAGAGTGTGTGTTTTTATTTGAACTAGACTTCTGCATATGTTGGTCTCATGAAGACTTTCTCTGAACATCTAGTTTCATTTACAACATTTTGCGCTATCTTTGCACACGATGTCCACCTCTGATACAGAAGAAGACCTTACCATCCTTATGGAGCTTCTGTTCCTTGCTTGTGGAAATTGGAAAATGAGCTGCACAGAGGGTATTTCTGTTTTTCTCATTCCAGGTTTTGGGTGCACATGATGAAAGGCAGGACCGACGTGCACATCTCCTCCTTCAGTAGGCGTGGGCTGTGGAGGAGAGCCATCCTTCTTGGCTGTGCAGCTAGTTGAGGCAAAGACTGTGTGTTGTAGTGCAGAAGGATGAGCTATTGCCCTGCCGAGAAAGGTATGGGATTTGTGCTTTTCCCTTTAGGCTCGCTTCCAAAGATCCTCTTGAGAAACAGGCTGGGGAGAGGAGTCGTGTCCCGCAGGAAGCGAGGCGCGCGCTAGACGGGACGCGCGCCGGTCCTCGGCCGTTAACGGCGCCCAAGGCAAGGCGCTGCTGCCCGCGTGCTTGGACAGCGCCCACGGAGCCGAGCGCCGCCCGGCCGCGAGCTGCCCCGCGGGCCCTGGGCAGCTCCCGAAAGCTGGTGCTGAAAGTCTTCAAAGGGACAACTATGCAAAGGATCTAGTGCGAGCGAAAATAAATCTCACCGTAATCTAACCGCGTTTCCCACGTTATCCTCTCTGGCCGACGCTCTTTATGGAAAGGCACAGCTACGCGTGTTGCTCCGGCAAGCCCTTTGCTTCCAGAAACACCCCTGCCCAAGGAAAGTCCCAGTTTCCCCCTGCATTTTCCTGTCTCTCTTCCTCTGCTGTGAAGTCTTAAGGTCTCCCCACCAGGACTTTGCTTTATGCCAAGGACAAGGAGCTGAGAACCGAGGGGATGGAAGCCCCTTCTCCTGCTTTGCCGGTGTCCTGGCACTGGAAGCCACACGAACGAACCCAGCCCTGCCCGTGCCGCCTGCTCAGGAGAAATCCACACCTTCCACTGAAATGTCACACTCATTCCTTGGTCCTGAAACTTGGTGTTTCAGATAGCAGGAACGTTATGCAGTGTTTGCGCCGGTCACCTTTGCCTGCATCAGGGCTCACAGGTACTTCAGTAGGGTTTGCTGGCTTATAGATGTCTCTTGAAGTGACTTAGAGCTGTGTCATGTAAGCACTAGAAAGCATCTCTGCAGGCTTTCAGTGTTCCTGAAACGTGACCGCTGTGACACAAAGTGGGGCTGAAAAGCGACTTGCATTTGGTAGCTTAAAAATATAGTCAGCGTTGCGTTGTGCTTTGGGAAGCCGTCACCAATGGCTGCGCGTGGATTAAGAGGGGAACCTGCAGGGCAGAGTTTTGTGAATGCGCAGAGGCCGGGGGGAGTGGTGCAGGTGCAGAGGGCTGCCTGGCTGTGCCCGAGGCGAGCAGCCGCGACAGAGGGCAGGGAGGGAAGGGCGGCTCCAGGGAGGCGAGAATGCGCTTGGTTCAAATGTGGAGCATCAGTGCAAAGGTGCAACTGCTTTGCCTTGCCTTTTGGTTCGGGCCTCCTAAGCCTGTCACACTTCTGTCTCGCCTAAAGGGCTCTGTGCACATTAAAGAGTTGAAACACAATTTGGGGAGGTTAAGTAAAAGTTAGGGTTCTTCTGTAATGACGTCCCATTGAGCGGGCAGTTAAGGAAACAGAAGCCTCACTCGGACAATCATGAATGAATTAGCGCAAAGTTAGTGATGAAGTACTAAGAATTGAATATTTTGCATTTGGTCTGGGCGTGGCAGGAAAATTACCCGTGGAATGACGAGCAGAATCGGCGTCAAAACGCGTTTTCCTTTCCTGCTCGCTTGTGGCTCCCTTACTGCTGGCCCAGCAAGGCCTCCTTGCTTAGCAGTGCTCTGGGCTGCCTGCTCCTCGGCTGCGCAGGTCCTATCGGAAACCTCCCGCGGCCAAAGGGGACCGGGCGAGATGTGCAGCAAAGTCAGTCAGCGCAAACTTTACACGGGGCTTGAAGCGCCAGGCTGAGCAGCCTCCTGCTTTGTGGGTTTTAAGTGGTTCTTCAACGTCATCCTTGAACTTCGCTTGGTTTTTGTGCGCCAGAAAAGGCGCCTGGTGTGCGCAGTTTTCACGGGGACCGTTTTGCCCCAATGTTGTAATGGTGCGTTATTCAAATAAACCTTGTTCTAGAGGTGCAAAATAAGAGGAGGACCAGGCTTTTCCCAGCAGAGGGGAAGACCTCCTTTAGCGGGAAGCTCCCCATGCTAATCTTCCGCCTTGAACTGATAGCATGTGCCGCTATAATTACCTAAGCCACCTTAATTCGCTGCCTAAGTCTGTTCTGTGCGTTCACGTGAAACTGCTAAGGGACAGAAAAGTCTAAGGAATTTACCATGTGAAAAAGCAAAATCTCATTTAGAAGCATTTTGACTTTAAGCCAGAGAAGGGCTGAACTGTGTAGGTGCTGCTCGGAACTCTAAAGCTACCCTTTTGGGATTATCCTCCTTGGAAATCTGTTGGACAGTGTGGGAAAAAACCTTCCCCCAGCGCTCGGTTTCTCTCTGTGTATGTGTAAACAAGAACTGTAGTGTTTGAGAGCACCTGAGCTGAACCTGTCCGTTGAGCTCGGGAGCTGTTTCAATGTTGCCCCGCTGCTTCAGAGGATGCGTTTCATGCTGTGAGTTTTATGACTCGTGTTGTACCAGAAAGCTCCCTTCCAGCGGGGCTCAGTCTGATGGATTGAACAGGCAAACTGGTCAGCAGCGGCCTCACGCTGTGTCTGTGTGTTTGTTTTTTGGGTGTGTAAGAAGTGCACGGTGTTTGGAGCTGAATGCCATTGACAAGAACAGAACTTAGTTACATGGAGGAGAAAAGCAGCTGTCGCTGAGATCCGTCCTGACTCAGCGGAAATGTCCTATATTGCACCTTCTTTGCTGTCATCGATCAATCTTTATGCCCCACACCAAAGAGTGACTGGCCAGAGTTCATGTCAGTAAGACCGTTCACACATGCAGTTTTCAAGGTCCTCCAAAGGAGGGATTTTTGTTTCCTTCGCTTGCCAGGTGTCTAAGCAGATCTGCTAACCCAGGGGCATCACCCCCTTCCACCGCCCTGTTTTTAGTTTCTAGCTCTCCTTCATTCTCCAGGTGAGGATTTTCAAGTCCTGATGTCAGCTCCGTGCAGAATCCTCTATAGAAATATAACCAACACCCAGATTTTCCTGCCTGAGCCCTGGCTTTTGGGAACCTCATAAAAACGTTCCTCCTGGGACCCTTGCAAATGCTGGAAAGGGCTGGTAAAGGAGGGGAGCTCAGCACGTTTCCTGCTGTGCGGAGCTACTTCTCCCGTGATCCCAGGGGGCATCGAGAATTATGGCCATGTCCTACTGACCTCCTCCCGTCGGATCGTGGGTCCGGAGAACGCGCGCGCAGACGGCCGCGCTCTGGCTGGCACCAGATGCTGCTCCTCTAACGAGTGGGATGAGCGGCTGTCCCAGGGAAGCGGCGGCGTGGGGGTGCCCGCCAGGGGAGCTCCCGCAGCGCTGCTGCTCCTCCTGCCGCGTGCCGGCCGCTGCGGGGCCCTCGCCCTCCTTCTGCGGGCGCCCCCGCGTTGTCTCCTCCGGCGGAGCAGGTTGGCCGGGGGGCGATGCGGAGGGCTTGGATTGCACAAGGGAGCTGGGGGAGAGTTACACGGTTAAGAAATGTGCCGAGGGAGGACCAGGGAACTCGAGGCCAAGAACCTGTTTTATTCGGATGCCAGGAGTTTGTTATGACAAAACGGGAGTGTTGATGAGAAGAGAACGTTAATCAGTCACATGCAGAATACCCTGCTGATAGCAGAGCCGTAGCTTTTTCTTCCTCCTTCCTGGCTATCACTCCGGCATGGGCCTTTCTGGAGATCTAGCTTGCAGAAGCAAAACACTCTGAATTACATTACTGTCCCCATTCCCTAAAACAGGCTTCATTAAATCCTCCTGAATTCTTTTGAGGGAAAACTTCAGTCGAGGCCGAGTCTTTCTTGGCCGTAGCTCTTGTCCAAGGTCCGGTTCCAGGTGCATCGTTCTGCCGGGATTATTCTAGGCACGTTGAACTTGCCTTCTAGTTTCTCTTGCGTAATACCGTGTTGTGAATGTATT
The DNA here is from genome assembly GCA_013398735.1 of Nothocercus julius. Taxonomy (NCBI): domain Eukaryota; kingdom Metazoa; phylum Chordata; class Aves; order Tinamiformes; family Tinamidae; genus Nothocercus; species Nothocercus julius. Next base: position 123,687 of record VZSV01000249.1, on the reverse strand, counting down.
TTGTGTCTTGAAGGAGCAAGTTAGTGAGAGGCAAGAACTGCCTTTCTTTTTTTTTTCCCATCTCTCCTGATTCTGACTACCAAGCCAAAACCAAGTATTGCAGCTGGGACGCAAAGGACTGAAAGCCAAAGGAGAAGAATCAAAGGGAAGGGAAATGAAAGGACCCTCAAATTTGCAGTGAGTCATATAAAAAACCTAAAGAATAAACAAGATAGGGTGAAAAAGGCCTCAACCCTGGTTTGTCTTTGTAAGTGATTCCTGTGCTCCCTTATTATCATCAGACGTTTCCCAGAAACCTGGTATATTTGTTAAAACAAATTTGTGTGATATCTGGAATAAAAGATTTGAGAGCTGTGGGCTATTCTGCTCAGCTTTGAATCCTGATCCAGCATTTGTTCTAGTGGGGGACGTTCTCTTTGTATTTACTTGCTGATTTCTTTCCCACTGCATGAGCTTTAGAACAGTGGCATGAAGTATTTCAAAATTGCGTTCAGGCAAGAGCATGGTCATTGGAAAGCTAGAGAGCAAAGCAGATGTTAACTTAAATGCAAGCGATTCTTTAAAGATGTGTTTGTACTTGTATTGCCAGATATATGTCTATAAAGCTGCAGATCCCTTTCGGTGCATTTTGCCTTATGGTTTGTATAATCACTGAAAGAGGACTGTAGACATCAGCAGTTAGATGGAAATAAAGGCATGCATAAATCAGCACAGCCTTTCTTTCTGTTTGTAAAGAAACATATGAATAGACCAGTCTCAACCTGAATGTGGCATTGGGCGCGCGTTCAATTCTTGCTTCCAACTAGAGACCTTGATATTTAAATATAGTAATGGGAACTGAGTTCATCCAGCTGAGGGAGGGTGTTTGATTTAGCTCTGAGCTGTTGGTATATAATATCCTGTGAATTACCCGGATGTGCATGAAAGGAGAGGTATTTCGAGCAGCCCGGTCCATGGAGGCCTCTTGCAGTTACTCAGTGTTGTGCTCATGCTCCAAGAGCAGTTTCATAACGATATGACTTATTAGGCTTGGATTTCAGGCTCCAGTTAATCACTTGGCTCCTCTGGGTTAAAGCTGTGTGGGAGTTTTCTTGCCGGGTTACGCGTGTCCTTATTTTGTGCTTGCAGCTCCGCTCGGAGAAGCTGGGATCAGCAGCAGAAGCTGCAGCTCCTACATCTGCGCTTTCCTTTGCTTGGAACCGAGCAATTTTCACGGTTTAAAAGCAGTGGCAATGGGGATGATGCTGGAATGATGAAAGGAAGCAGAGAGCATATGTGTCAAAACCTGTTTGCACACCAAAGGGAAGAGCTGGGCTCCTCAGTGAGTCAGCCGCACGTTGAGCCCCGGAGAGCGGCACATCACGGCAGAAGTATTTCTCAGGGTGCCGGTCCCTGTGGGAACCTTGGTCAGATATGGTCTGGCAGGGGCGCTAGGCGATACGGGCAGCAGATTGGGTTTCTACACCTAATAAACGTAACGCCAAAAGCCTGCGGTGCTGCAGCAACATGTCGGTCCTTGGCTTGGAGTGCCGACAGCGTTGCGGGTTTGGGGGGCTATTTTTATTTTTGTTTTTCGTGTGGATAAGGAGCTCTCCTGAGGTGAATCACCATGGTCAGGAAAGAAGAAGGTTCAAAGCCGAAGACCTTTAATTTGTACCATATTTGGGCAGAGATAAGTGTCACTCGGAGACCGGCTTGGGGAGGCTAAATTAAGGTTTTGCCCTGAGCTGCAGGTCCTCCCGGGGGAGCGGAGGGCTCCCTGGGTGCAGAGCAGAGCGGCTTGTCACGGCTCGGAGGAAAAGCTGGACTGGGAGACGGCCGGCGGCGGCTCTCTGGGGAGCTGTGTGGCCGGCAGACCAGGCAGCTCCCGGCGAGGAGCTCGGCTCACGCGAGGGGCCCAAAACCGCGTGGTTTTGAGGCTGTGAAGGCAGTGGAAACTGCTGGGCTAGAAAAGAGTTTCATGGATGTGGGAGGATTCTGATTTGTGGTTTTGGCCTCTCTGGGCTTTTCAAAGTTTTCCGGGGAATCTTGCAAATCCTCCTGGCTCTCTTCTCCCCGGTCCAGACGCTGGAGAGGGAGGAAGTCACCTTCCTCCTCCTTGCTTTGAGGCAGAGCGCTGACATGAACATTCAGCCGGGCCCAGGCTCTTCCTTGCGCTCTGCGTATTCCTAGAGAACAAGTCTGACCCCGTTTTGTTGGACTTGCTCTTATTTGGGTTTCCCTTTATCTGTCTGGGACTTGTTCTGCCTACTTTGTATATCATGGTTTTCTTGTTCCAGCCTGTCTCTACGTAAATTGCTTAGGATGGGAAACTTCAGAGGGCTGAGTTTATAGAAAAAAAAAAAGAGATGCAGTCAAGTGACTTCATTCCGGCATGCATTTCATCGTGGGAATGAGCGCTCACTCTGCAGAAAGAGAACGCTCACCACCAAAAAGCGCAAACTTCTTTAATGGCAACAATTGCTCCTTTGGCAAGGTCTAGCGAAAGCTCTCGGGGGGGATTAGTCTGGGCTTTGCATTAAAGCTGGACTGAAACATGCTCTGCATTCCTGCTTGCAGAAAAGGAGCGCCATCCAGCACAGTTGTTTGGTGTCTGCTGGAAGAAATGGGGATTATTTGGGAATGGGCTGCTTGACATAAATGACTGTTACGGCCCGCAGAGTCGCGTTCACAAGCTGGAGATAAAAGGAAGAGCTATGTAACCATGTGGTGTGTTGATTAAAATCCCTCGTACAGATTTTGAGTTAAATGTTACGCCGGCTCTACGGCTCAAATGTCAACTCGCCCTCTAAACCCCCATCGGAAAACCCTCCCTTCGGCCCGGCCGCGAGGGTTTGGCAGCTCCCGGCGGCGCTTACAAGTGCTACACGTGCGGACAGGCTCGGGCCCGGCTGTGGGAACAAGGTGGCAAGGTCCTGCTGGGGAACAGGACCTCTTGGCAGCTGCGCGAGGAGCCGGTCCCGCTCTCGTACTGGTCTGAATCTGTTCCTCATTCCAACCGTGTTGGTTTGACTTTTATCCCATGCTGAAAAAAGAAGATGTCAACCTTGTTTAATTTTCTTTTTTATGAGATCAACTAAAAAAAAAATTTACAAAGCCCTCGTTTACTTATATACGTGTGTATGTACGTATGCATACGTGAGATGAGGAGGATTTTTTTAATTAATTGCTTGCTTTCGAAAGGAGATTGCTCCCTGTCTTGTGGGTTCCTCTGCTGCACCGCCAGCAGACGAGGAGCTGGCAGCCCGAACCACGCTTGGGGTTAAACGTGTGCGTTTTGGGCTCGGGAAGTCTTTCCTTGCAGAAAGAGGGCTCGATCCCATTAGCTTCTCGCCGGGCCGGGTCCTGCCGCGCCGTGACGGGCTGCGGGATCCCAGCGGTGCGGCCGGCAGGACGGGGGCAGGCACAGAGGGAGCTGGGAGCGAGGGCCGAAGTTAAATTAAAGCCTCTCTCTAAGCGTGGCTGCTTGCGGGGAGATTTCAAGCCGTGCCTAAAGCTTAGCATCTGTTTCAGAGCTGCGCAGCCCGGCGATATAAATGGTTTGCTGGACCACAGGCAGCCGCGTTCATCCTGTTGTCACCGACGCTTTCTTCATCTTTAGCCTTAAAGTACAGTTGAAGTTGAGTGAACTGTTGAGCGTAGAAGGAGGTAGCACGCGTGGGTTTTGTCCTAGCCCTGTGCGTGCGGGTTCCCGGGCGTTTTCCGTTCTCAGCAGGGGAGCCGTGCTGCTGAGGCCGGGCGCCGCGGCAGGCGCTCCTCCCCGCAGCTCGGCCCTCTTGGGCAAGCCGTGCCTGCCTTTTCCTCATTTTCTGCAAGTTGAATCAACATCGACCAGCAAGCTGAGAGTGGCTTTCCTCCCCCCGCCACTTCTGGAGAAGAGGATATCAATTTATTTATTTATTTTAGGGAAAAAAAAATAGCTTGGTGGATGCGTTTCTCCTGCCATTCCGCCCCACACACGGCCCTTGGTGAGGCCCTCCCTACCCCTCACGTGTGATCGAATGGTGTGTTACATTTAGGAGAAGAGATTAAGGCCAATTTCTTTATGTCTCCAGCTAGCGGGGGGCTTATGACTGCGCTCCTTTCAATATCATCTTGGGGCTGATTCCGCAGCTCTGCGTGTTGTTTATACGCTTGTGTAACTCTTCAAAAACAGGCAAATCCTAAGGCATTTGCTTCATCATTCTGCAGCAAAGTTCTTGCATGCTTTTCATGACTACAAGACTATTGATCAAAGTTCCTGTGTTTACAGGCATTTTTGCCAAGGAATTTGGCGCAGAAACGAGCAGGGCTGTTTCTCAGCCGTCAGAAATGGAGGTTTTGGTGCTTTGGGGGAAAACCTGTTCATTCCTGTTGTCAAAAGGGAATGCAGCTCCTTTAATCACACTGAAGAGCTTTGAAGATATAAAGAGCTATCAAAATATTCAGTAATATTAATGCGCACAGGTAAGGAGATGCAGGCAGGATTGCTTTCTGGGAAGAGGAGAGGGCCTGTGTGTTTATGTGGGGCTGAGGAATGCCGGGCAGCGCCCCATCCGCAGCGGGTGTAAGCTCTCCGCTGAGGAATGCTCCTCCCGGCTCGTTTCTCGTGGCCCCTCGGTAGTGATCGTGTCGCGGCACCTTTCGCTCTGTGGGCCTGCGACTGGGGGCTTCGGCGTTTCTTTTTGCCCCTTTTCTTTAAAGTATTATAACACACAGTGCTGCTTTGCCACCGCGGGGCTCCCCCTGTGCCGAGGCAGCGCGGAGGGACGCCGCGGCGGTAACGGGGCTCCGGTGTCCTTCGCCTAGCAAGAAGTGCCAGATTTTACGTAAGAGGAAGAAGAGCAAATGTTTTTTTTTTTTTTTTTTCCAAGGAGTAAGATATTTTGCTTCCCGCCAAGGTTGCGTGTTTTCTTTCAGTTATGCAAAGCATGCGCTTAAAATTGGGCTCTCTAGTTGAGGACAGCTTTCAAATACACTAATCTCGGACCAGAAATCCTTGAGGTTTGTTGCTCATAATTTCCTGTTTCTTCACAGGGGGAAAAAAAACAAGTGTTTTGAAGAGAAAGTTTCCTTCCCAGACCAAGGTCCTTTTTTTTTCTTGGTCTGTGAAGCTGCACTGAGTTGAACCATTTGGATTTCTGAGCCAATGATGTTTGCGGACATTTGGCTTCACCTGCAAAGTGAGGAAGCCCCCACAAAAGAGCTTTGGGCTCCTCAGAGATTTTTTACGGATGTTCAAAGATGTTGTGCGGATGCCTGGTTGCGCGGGTGCCTGGAGGATGTGCAACAAGGCTGAGATATTCAAAAGTGTTCACGTGTGCCCAAGTGTGTTCCAAGTGTGCCCAAGTGTTCGTCTTGTTGGGAACCTGCTGCCGCATGAAATCCATGGCGAAAAACTCAGGGGAGGAAGCAAGCGGGTAGGTGTCGGTACACGAGCACGTGTGCTGCCCTCTGTTAGACTCAACAGACACTACTGCATCAGTCAAGGTTTTAACGTTCTGTGAACTTTTATTGAAAAAATGCCTTACAGGAGGCGGCAGGGAACTTGTAACATGTCCTCTGTAGAGAAGAGCGGAGCCCTTCATAGGAGAGGATTTTTTAAGGGTATAGCCTATGTTTCCCTTTAAATAACTCCGGTAGAAAGGATGTATCACTTTGCTTCAGGCACCCAGCAGCTGTTCTGCCTCCTATGTCCTGTGCTTGTTGCAAAAGAAATGAAGCCCCCACCGAGTTCGCGTTCTCTTTGCAAAACTTCGTCAGCAAAAGAAGTGACCAGGCAAGGTGCGGTGCCAGTGACTCCGGGAAAAGTGACATGGATAAGATATGTTAGTGCTGTGCTTCGTTTTGTCCTTCTGCAAGGCTTGGCGCGGCTCTTTGCAGATGCCTGGAGAAATGAGGAGATTCCTTCGCCTGTGCAGGCGCTGGGTTTTATATATAGCTTTAAGCAAATGCTTTGAACTGGGTGACAGGCAGAGGGGAGGAGGGATGGATTTTACAGCTTCTGAAAATGAACTGCACGTTTCCTGCCGTAGTTTTCATGTCTCTTCAGAAGTTCAGTAGGTTTTGAGCCAAGATCTGCAAAAAGCAGCGTTGGTTCTTGGTGTGCGTGTTTGCATACGCAAGCAAAACCCTGGGAATTGTACGGGCCGAAGCGCGCGGGATTTCTCCGTGCTGCCTTGGCACGGGCAGGTCGCTTTGCGAGCGAGTTCCCCTCCACCCCGCAGCCTCGCTGGTGCTCGTGCCCTCGGCGCTGCGCAGACAGCGTCTCCTCGTCCGCCTCCTGAAGACGCTCCCGAATGCTGGAGTCGCAAAGTGATCCGGAGGCTGTTGATCAGCGAGCGAGGCCCCACTTGACAAGGCAGCAGGCCGAAGGAGCGCGCCGCAGAGCGCTCGGGCACCGCGAGGCGGGCGGCCGGGCGCGCCGAGCGGCCGGCGGTGTCCAGCGCCCGGCGCAGCGGGGTCCTGCCTCGTCTTCCTCAGGAAGATGCCGCTGGATGCGCCGGCCCCGCAGGCTGCGCAGGGGCGCGAGGGCGCCCCGACATCCAGCCGCCCGGCGGGACGCGCCTCTTGGCAGCGCCTAAGGGCGCCCAAGACCACCCTGAAAACATCTTTAGCGCCTTCAGACAGCACAGGCGTAAATGTGATGCAGGGAGTTTGCTTTTTTAATTTAGCTGCTCGTCAGACTCTTCCCCGGGTAACACAGAGCTTACGCAAAGATGCACCGAATCTTCGTGTCGTTGCTGCTCCCCAGAGCTGCAAGTCCTGGGATGGGGACTCGGGGATTAGCTGGTGTTAGTCAGGAACGGAACATTTACAATCAGTGTGTGGGAACGTGTTTGCCCCGGAGGCTGGCAGCGCACACTCTCAGCAGGGGTATATTTAGCGCATTGCAACCGTTGTGTGAATCATCCGCGAAGTGTCACCTGCGCTACGCTTTGGGGAGGCTGCCATGCCAGAGGAGGCCCGTGGAAAGGCTGTGGGAGGTCTCTATTTAAGCATCGCTTCCTGAGGAAGCCTTGGCACCGCTGTAGGTTAGAACAAGGGGATGCTGGCAGGCTCGCTTGTGCTCCCTTTGCAAGCAAAGAGTAATTCTTCCGAAGCGTCTTTCAGAAATTGAGTGGGTGCCTCCGTTTGCATCGTGTAAATTGCAGGA